>JAQFYM010000008.1:0-218372 GCA_034694785.1 Agrenia bidenticulata | reverse complement strand
ATTGTTGTAAATCTGCTTAAAAGGACAGTGTCACTGACGGAAGAACAAAAATGTATTTTGAGTCGGGAAAGACACTTAAATAAAGACACAATCAATCAATCAATCAATCAATCATGGAAGACATTCATATTGGTTAAGGAATGAGAGGAGATTTGATTGGAAAATAAGCAGAGGTTTAGCAAGTAATGGAGCTAAATCCGACAAGAGCACCTCTGAGTGATTTACTGACCTGTTGTCCCAATCCCTACTATCCCACACCCTCCTCGCCTTCTCCCGCTATACCCTCAACCGGAGAGCATCCAACTACCCTGTTAAAAGTACCCGGGTATCAACGGAATCCCGGTATTTTAGCTACTCTAAGTGGATGGGCCCTTGTAATAAATAAAAAGGTAGACACTAGACAGGCTGCTCTCTCTCTCTCTCTGTGTGTATATCATGACTGTGTATCATCCTTATAGTTCATTCACAGATCAAGTCTATTATGAAATGGAGACTTCCGGGAGGAACTTTTTCCTCCAGGAATTGACTATCTCTCCTCGTGTACACCTTGTGAACGGCTTTATGACTCTTGTTGTTGTGTGTTGTATAGCTTTTGAAACTGTTGACACTGACCTTCTCAAAGTCACTGTTCCGGTGTAGAGAGTCTGTGAGTCTGTGTACAAAAGGGCACACAATGAAATTACGCCAGGTAGATATTTGTGCCCTTAGGAGAGGATATCTATTTCTTAGCTTGGACATTTCCAAAAAGAGATCGAGCTGATAGATTTGGAAATCTATTCCTGGCGTGTGCATAGGACTTGAGTTATTTTCATATAGGAATTTATTGATACTAGTATATAGACATAGACATATCAACTCGGTAGCTGTGTAATGATGAAATCAGTTCCTTGAAAGAAAGACAGACTCTAACTGTCAACCACCCTCATCACCATTCATCAGATATGAGTCCAAGTAGGAAAGGGTAGTTAGTATGTGAAAATATGTAGGAAATCCAGTGGGTCACCTGTACATATTTCTTTGGTAATGCTTTTGAAATTTAGAACGGACTAAGTTTTTTGTTTTCATTTAAGAAGAGGAAATGCGCAGCTGAGATGATAGACATTTTGAAACTTGTAAAGTTGGTAGTGTAAGGAAGCGTAGAGCGTGTGTGGGTGCCCAGATGGGATTTATAAAAGTGTTGGTTTTTGAGTTGACATGGTGGGATCGGATCATCGGGACAGTTGACAGGCCCTCCCTCCCCACCCGGCTAACCAAACCAACACACCGAAATTCCCATTCTGACAGCAAAAGTGCACTCTCAACTCCCGGGGCCGTAGCTAACCACAGGGTATTTTACTAAACCGAATTTCGGGGAATTATACCTCTCCACCTAAGAATTTTCTCTACCGTCCTAATGCTCGAAATTTTAATTTTTTTTAGTTTGTCCTTGTGCACATAGATTTTACAATGGCCTGCGTGGCTCTGAAGGTGTAGGGTGAGGACGACCCTGGCTCATTGAGAAGTATGTAAAGGAGGTGGGTTGATGATGTGATGGGAGCCCCATTTCAGAATCCAAGAGGAAAGGAAGTCTCATTTTTCAGTTAGCTGACTGACAGACAATGTCCCTCTGTTCAAAACCCTACCCAATATTATTACCAGAGTATAAGCAACTCGGTACACGGGGAAATGTCCATAGAATTCTTTTTTAAAAGCAGCCCACTCTCTCTCTCTCTCTCTTCTACCATTTTCCATCATTTCCATACCAAGTAAATCACACGCCTCTCTATATAGCTATTTTTTTTCTTCTAACCAGCTCCGAAGGGTAAAGTAGTAAGTAAAGAGAGAAGAGGGCTAAATGATTTCGAATCAAGTTGATGAAAAAATGTTGTGGGTAAGTTACCCGGTAGATTTTTTTCCGCTTATTTTGGCTAATCTTAAGACTAAGACTTCTTCACCAGGATGACAAAAGCTGATGAAATCTGTGGCTGTATAAGAAGGGTTAAGAAATGAAGTAAGAGAAAAAACAAGAGAGTATTAGTCAGAGTGTTTGTGTGTATAGACGTGTGTGTGTGTGTGTGTATGTATGAAAGTACGGAGGGGGTAAGGTGGGTTTGCATTAAACCCGAAAAGCCCGAATTCGGGAGAGTGAACACGGGAATTCAATTCCCTCATCCATCTTCCCATCTCCGCATTCATGTCTTCGTCTTTCCGTTCTGGTGGTGAACATAATGTAAAGTTAATAAATGGATTTGGAATTTCAGACTCTCTGCCCTTGACAACTTTCAGACTTTAGACAAAATGGAGGGAAGAGGGGGAAGAGAAAAATTCTGCATTTAATTTATCTTCAAATCAATCCCGACATATGCATAATAATAATAACAAGGGAATTTTTTTCTCTCCCTAGTACATATAGCTCGTGGATTTTATACAATGAGATATTCCGTGGATGCAAGTATGCAATTCTGAAATATCCCAATCTGAGCATCAATCTGAGCCTAAATCCATCCATGAATGTTTGAGTTGGCTTTTTAACATATTATGAGGGTCGATGCGTTTCATTTATTATTCATGGGACATAGGGATAAGCACTACTACCACTGTCAACTGTACAGAAGCTGGCAAACTCTTTGCTTTGGGATCATCGGCTCTTTTTAAATATTTTTATAAATATTATTATATAGTCCACTAGATCTGGGAGAGATAGATAGTTTACTGTTCGAGGGTTTACTCCCAGATGCATATTCGCATATTCCCTTTCGTCCGGGTTAAATTGACAGGGCAATCATCATTTCATCCAGTTCTAAAATAATAAAAAGAGCTGATTTCACAATAAAAAATGTTGGGACAACTCCAATCGTTTTTTCAAACCCGTAAATAAGAATCTCAATAGACTCAGCAGCCCCAGCCCTTCAAGGGGGGATTAGCTAACAATAGTAATTCCCCATAGGCCGATAATTGAAAATAATCCTTTTCTTTAAATTTAAAACAGTTGGGATTTTATTTCTTTTGAAGTTTTAAGTTTTGGAATCCAGTCCTATTGGATAAGTCTAAGCTTTAAGATGAAGCTGGGTATAAGGATATTATCAGTGTAACGATCAGTGCAGAACAAGTAGGTAGAGGGTACGTAGAAGAAGGCAGGGCCGGCTCAAAGTATTTGATTGGGAGTAGTGAGTTTTTCCGAGGATGATTGACATGAGATGACAACTGTCAAAGTGTCACAAGACAAGAACAACCATGTGCATCCAACATGACTCCCGTACTACATTTTATACACGTCCATTACACGCATATACAATACCTCATTACCTCACAACCCTCTCAGCCAACTATTCAAACCTATAAAGTATCTCCACTACCAAAATCATCATCTCTGCTAATTCCTAATGTGAGGAAACGATTTAAAACGGTTTTAAAAATACAAGTAATCTATCAAAAAAATATTGCCAAAAAACAAGCTCTCAATTTTGTTAGAAGCCGTGCCAAGTAAATTTCCCCGTTTTTCTATAGGAGGGGGTGACAATGCCCCGGTGGGTCTTGTGGGGATCGGGTGGGTAAGGAGTTGGACCTCTTTGAGAGGTAAGAAGTGTTCGGAAGACTAGTAGACGAGGAGTTGTCAAGTCTTGGAGGAAGAGATGTCAAGGAGATGGACAGACAGGCCCTTGAGTCACTCAAAAGCTGCTCAACTCAAGAAGCCGCCCTATAGCCGCATCTTCCCTCAAAGATTATTAAGAATTCCTCTCGTTAGTCAAACACATGTCGACTCTGTATCATGTTGTAAATTTAATATCCTTTATATAATGTTGGAGCACTACGGATTGAAATTTGAATTCATCTCCTATCTCAAATCTTTAGAAAAAAATTCCCAAGAACCTGTCATCCCTACCCTTACGTAGATCTGCTTGGATTCTACAAAAGCCTTCTGTGAGAAGACAGCGCTGGGGATACAAAGATTTTTGAAACTTGGAAGCGTCCAACAATTCCAAGATCGCTTCTCGAGATTCTTGTGCAGCTATTAATACTGTATAGGAGGTGGATGTAGAAGCATATGCATCTGTAGCAGGGCCGCTGTGTATTCATTTGATGTGTAAATTAGCTGGTGATTAAAAGGGAAATCCCGACTGTCTGTCAGTCAGTCAAGTGAGACCGCAGCTAAAGCCACCGACAGATCCACAAGGTTCAAACAGTTCTTCATGTTCATCATGATGATGATGATGATGACTAGACGACTAGAGCCCTTGTATTAATTAATTACATTGCCATCCAGACCACTTCTGATTCCCCTAGTACTATTACTACCACTATTCATAGATGAACAACCTACACTACTACTCGCACTACTACTAGCTACATAAATATAATAATATAATCCTCCATGACTGCAGCAGCTTTATAGTACGGATAGTTGAACCCTTCTTCTCTGTCTGAGACTGGGAAATCCTGAGGAAGGAAAGTCAACAGTCCCCCGTTACCATTTCCACAACAATTAAAGAAGACTAAAAATGTCTAGAGAATATTAAAAGCTTTTTAAATTTATAAAAAAAATCCTTTAGTTGAGGATTTCCTTTTAGAACTGCAATTCCTAGTTCTCACAACTGACTCCTTGTCTTAGGGAACAGAGTCTACTAATCAAGTGTGTCTAATAAGAAATGCAGGATGACATTTAATCAGACTTGGGAATCAGGAATACAGAGGAGACAGGTCATGTAGGAGTCTGCACTGATGAATTCAGAATATGACCTCAGAATTTGAATTTAATAGTTATAAAAAATCATTTTAAATATCGAAATCCTTATCGCAAGGTTTCGTGAATGTGGATTCTGATGAATGTTCGAGATTTTTTGTTTGTTTTTGTCAAAAACTTTATTCAAAAGCCGTTTTGCATTGCAAGGTTTGCTTTTAGAAAAAAAATCTACCGCATGATGTTATCCCAATCCCAAATCTTCCCAACGGGTTCCAAGTGCAATAAGGTAAGAATAAGAATGCAGATAAGGGTGATGCGTACTAAAGCGAGTTTTAACGAAGGTTGCATACAGAGAGGTAAGTTCTTGTGCATTTGGAAGCTTTAGACAAGTTGCATAATCAATTACCTCACGAGAGTCACGAGTCTATAATATTTGCAGTCCAACTCTAGAGAATAAAACTATAGTACCTATGTCGATAGGTTTTCTTTTACAAACTCATAGATATGCATAATTGTAATCAATGCTTTGTTTTGCAGCTTTTTAATTGCCTAAATCTTACAACTCCAATGTCCTTGGAAAGTTGTGACCAGAGTGGACTCAGATTGTTAGCTATTACAAAAGTATCCCACTTAATATTCAAACATTTCAGATTTTTCACACTTGCAATTCATTGCTATTCCTAGGGAGGAGCTTTTATTAAATGTTTTAGTAATTTATAGTACTTGAGATTAGTACAGGGTGCTCAGCCTTTATTTTTAGATTGTTAATCACATGAAATTAATATTTTTAAATGTCAATTATTAGCTCATTCACAGGATAAATAAACTAGAATTAGCTTGAAGCTCTTAATTTTTATTACTGGCTAACCTCAATCAATTAAATTCTTCTTTGGGGTTTTTATGTTGCAACCATAAATGCTCGGAGCTTGTTTGGCGAAAAGTGTTGAATATTTTTCTGGTATTAAGTTGATTAATTGCATTAGAACTGGAGTGATTTGATTGAATAAATTCCCGACGTTTTTCGGGACAATCAAGAGGGGAGAAATTGATTATGTGAAGGAACGGGGAGACGAGGGAGACTCTGGTGCATATAAGGGAAATAAGGATGGCGTCGTGTACCATGGGTCATGTCAGTTGTCAAGCAGGGGTTGATGGATCACCCCAATGGGCTGTCCTCATCATCATCAACCCTTGGCTTCTCCGTACGAAACTCTAGACCCTAGCCTCACCCACATATCACTACATCCAAGACTGGAGTTTTGAAATAGTTTTAAACTTGTAACAATACATTCTCAACAATCGTATGGGTCCCTATTTGCGTATATTGACAAGTTGGTGGGGGTACGAGGCTCAAGGCATGTCCGAACTATCCACCTCTGCCATTTCTTTGTGGAGGAGATTAGCATTTTAGAAAGGATTGTGCTTTTGAGGAAAACAAGATGGGCTTCCATGGGGAAGAGTCAAATATTCTCAGAGTGTGAAATAGGTGGAGGTGGATTGTTATTGACTTTGTGAGATTTGTGACCCACACGGTGAGTTGTACGGATACTACCTTGTCTTCATTATCATATGAACCATGAACGACCCCCAGTGTCCTTACGTAAGTCCAGGAGTTCAACTTGGAGGAATTGGTGAGGATGTCGGGATAAGAGACTGGGATCAATAACAACAACACTCTACCATCATAAAAGGCTTAAAGGCTAATAAAACTGCAGCACCCTGTGGGGTTCATTGTACCTCGTGGAAAAGGGATTATCCTCGTCGATATGAGCGCTTTGGAGTTGTAAATATTTTCGAAATTAATTCATACTCTAAGCTCTGATCTCTTTTGCTGATTCTGCTCTACTTTTCGCAGACTTTTGCCTTTTAAGATCGTCTTGTGCTATTTCATTTAATTCTTCGACTTTTCAAAAATTAAGCTCAATGTTTCGAAATTAATATTTTGAAATAAATTCTTGTAAATAAACCGAGTTTTTGAAACTCTCCAGCCCTCTACAGCAGATGTAAATGAATGTCCAGGAATGAAAGAAACTGAGTTGAGAAGCCCTTGAAATCTGAAAAGGGACTTTGAATTTCGAAGGACAGACGGACAAGGGAAGAAGTGACTCTGGCTTGTGCTCTTGTCCATTAAATAAGTAATTTGGAAGATTCGTCATAGCCGATGAAAGTAAAGTGGCTTTCCCCACTGCACCCGGCAGCCTAAACTATCCATGCATACTATCGTCAATCCCATACCCTGCAGGATTGTGCTTTTAGCTGTAGAACAGTTGTATCTGAGATTGTTGTAAATGATGTTGGAGAGAGTGGGATGTGATATGAAATCACATGGCCTGGCAATTGACTTACATAAGAGAATGGCACGGTTGAATAGAGTGGGAAAACCCTATTGTCAATCCCGTCCAACCGAATCAAACCGAAATAAAATCAGACTCTCCTCGCATATATCTACACTCTAAAGGAAGGCATATATGGGCTTCGTATCAAATTTTATGATCCAAGTGTCAATAGTTTGTAATGGGGGTAGGAGGAAATAGCAAGGCCTGTGCTACTACTCTTACTATTATACAGGACAGGAGTGACATGACACCCCCTCAAAGTTGTAGGGACTGGAATTGATTGAAAATGAATTAGTCCATGAATGAATTATTAACATTTTTGATAGACGCCACCACAATTGACAAACAATCCGGAGCTTTTCAAGAAAGAATTTATCGATTTCTCCTTTGAACGGTGTGCGTTTTTTTTCATGAGTAATGGAAGTGAGGATATTGATACTTGAAAAATCATTAGGGATGTTTAGGGTAGAGTGTGTTTTTAATTTACGCTTGAAATTATTGCGTAATTATTTAAAATTTAAATGTTATCAATTGATGTATCAATGAAATTTAATTGTAACTATTATTTTCTAACTACTGTTTTTAACCTCTTTACCTCTAGGATTTTTTAATTTAAACGACCACCGAGCCCTTAATTACCATGTAAATAAAAACCCACCATAATAAATAAATTTAAAATATTTATTTGACAAATTATTATTTTCTTTGATGTCATTTACCATCTGTGAAGGGCACAATAGAGAGCATTTGATAAGCTTGAGGTTTGAATATTTTTACAACAATAACTAAAAATTTTGAGATTTATAAAACGTTTTGGGTAGGCTTGTACCTTTTCAATTTTTTGTAAATTTTATTTATTATTGCCCTACACGTCAGGTTCACATCTGTCTTCAAAATTACAGATCGAAAATACAAATTAAACTTCAATTGATCTAAAGTAGGACTTAAAACATTCTACTTGAAAGGAGTCACTCAGTCTCTCACACTATACATCTAAATACGTTGATAACTAATGTTTTGAAATTCTTAAAATTTTAAACCCACAGTTTAGGCCATAAGGACTTTTTTTATGACAAGTAATTTTTTTTGAAATCTGAGATCCCCCTGTTCGAATCCATGTTCATCTGGTTCTCTGTGACACTGAAAACACGAGATAAATCTGGCCACACCAAACAACACCCAGGCAGTAAGGTATTTCTCATTGGATTTTGAAACCGCTTGAGCCTCCCGTACTAACCAGAGTACACCAGAGTACACAACGAGTCAATCCCGTCAAGGAAACATGTGACAAAACGGGGAGTACAGAGAGAAGAAAAAAAAGTCATAAAATCCAGAAGGTTGACTTGTAAAGGGCGAAAATGTAATTTACGATCTTGAGGGCCTGTTCCAATCGTTTGTGTGTAATCACAAAATATATAAGAGAGCCCCCTTACATTCTAATAACACATGGGCTTCTTCTTCAGAGGACACTTACAAGTGTTTAAATCAATTCGGACCAATTAGTACTCCATCCGAGAGTCACTTGTGAAACATAATAATCTAACACTAGAAAAAACTTCTACAGATCTTTATTATTATTAAGTCCTGATGATCCTTGAATGTTTTTTTTTAAACATTTATTAATGACTTGATTTCTAAGAGCCCGACAGTTTTTTTTTTTAATTTTCACACATAATCATATTGTAAATGGTAGAGGATTTAAGTTGAGATATTTGAGAGGATTTTATTAATCTTTAAAAGCTTTGCGGGACTTGTAAATGGTTGGATTTAATTTGAATGGCTTTTTTTATGTGGAAATCACTGCGAAAAGAGGTAATAAAATCGACGAGTTGATTGTAATGGAATTTTGAGGGGAATTTAATAAATTTATGGCAGTCTTGGGATGAAGTGGGTGTTTATAACATGATTATTACGGGTTGTACTAGCCACCGAGGTGTGCCACAATGGCCATACATCATCCCAGCCTATTCTATCTGTCATCTCCTAGCCCAAGAGTCTATTCTCTTTTTATATACATTTATTTCCCCTGGTCTTTGTATCCGATTTTCGTACTAAATCCCTTTATAACTTTAAACACCTTAGCATCCCCTTTATGATGCCACATGGTCTATTGATAATCTAAGGACAGACACCGTTTTAGAAACTCTTTAGTCAAGTTCCCATATAATTAGGAGGTAATAGTTTGAAAATGGGAGTAAAGAAGCTGATGTTGGGCTTACTTTGACCTAGATGAACCCGTTTCATCCAAGGGTAGATTTGTGGAGGAGTACCCCCACTGCCTTTGGTATTTCCTGATTGACTCCCGGGTGTAGCAGAGGTGGGACTTGTGGTGGAATTATTAGAAGAATTTGACTGAGAGTTTGTATTATTAGCCTGAGGTCGACTATTGGTGGTCCCCCCGACCAAGGGGGGGCTCCGAGGGGTACTGCACACCGAACTGGCGGCAGACGACCCATTACTATTTGTCGTCAAGTCTTGCGGAGATCCACAATTGGTCAACGAACTGTCCAGCAAACTATTCGCCACCGTCACAGCATTCTGATTCTGGGTATTTGGATTGTTATTATTACTGGTGTTGGAATTGGCATACTTGCAACTAGGGGCAGAACCCACAAGGGCTCCCCCGGGCAAAGGACTACTCAGTGACCCTGAGGACAAAGCCCCCTGACTTCTGTACTCTGACCCGTTACTAAGGTTAGTCACGTGGTGGGTTGGAGACCCTCCGTAATAATTCCCCTGGGATGAAGGGGCCGTTCCTATTTGGGGGGAGTAGCAGTTGGGGTAGGAACTCCCTCCACCACTTGACCCCGTTGACCCTCCGTAGTAGTCTGGAGCTCCTGTGGAGTTGGGGTCACCTCCCCGAGTTGACCCGGTGTAACAGGCTGCCAGGGAGTTTACGAATTGGTATGAACTCATCGCAGGGAGTTTTTTTTATAGGTCTTAGGACACTTTGCTAATTTATAACTTTAGAATCAAGAGTCCCGTAATGTGATTATAGAAGAACACATTCACCCGGGTGACTCTGTTTTTTTATTCTCCGAATTTCTCAGTCACCGGTTTTTTCTATATGCTCTTCTTGCCATGGTTAATCCCGGTTTAAAAAGTGTTGAGTTGTAATCTGATGTGCACTATCTCATAGGTTTCAATTTAGTGAACGAGTTGGGTCTAAATTGAGACATTTTTTGAGACTGTAGGTGTTCTATTGTCCCAGAGTGTTGTTCTTGGTAATTAGCCCTTTTTGGGGTAAGGTGGGAATCAAATCATAACTTTTCTGACTTTCTCCCCAAAGTCTCAAATTGACCTAATCACTTAAACTTTCACCTTGCAACTTTAAGACAAAGTCTCTCAATAACTTTTAAAGTTTCAAATTTTCATTGAATTTAAATTTCGAAAAAAATCCAAGTTCCCAACTCTTCAAGGTTTTTTAGCCTAATATTAAAAATCTCTCAGCCCACCTGTCTCGACTCTCACGTGGTTTGTGGAATTATAATTTCCAAAGACTATTCCCGTAGATTGTAAATCGTTTTCGAATTTTTTTCAAGCAATGGAAAAATCTTGTAATTTATCAAGTAGTAAATAAATTGTTGGGCTCTATCGTTTTTTGAATGTCTAAGTTTTTCTTGTTGTAGAAGAGAGACTTTGATGGTCGGAGATGTTTGTTGAGGAAGTGTTGGGAGGTGAATGAGAGTATTTGAGTTTCGGACTGATCTGTTGTATTTGACGTAATTTTCATGAATTATAGCCCTAACTGGTCTGCCTAAGCCGACTCTTCTCCTAGTTGTGTGGCTGATGTTGGTGAAGAGCTCTTTCCCTCTCCTCACTACTAGTATCTTGGCTATGTACTTTGGCTGGCACACTTTTAATAGCACATTACATACAGACCACCACCACCACCAAGAGTATGTACAAACACTATGTGCTACTCCTGTGGTGAGACCTGAGAATTCCTCCCATGTATAATTTGTGTATGGGAGAGAGCAGTTGGAGGTTGGCTTAGGGAGCCCTGTCCTTTACATAGGGAAACCAAGCCTCCCTTAAGCTTTGCGCAACAACCTACACCTCGTCTTATGTCAGTCTCCTTCCCTCTCTGTCTCACAAATTTCTAGTTGCGTTATGGCTAAAGGACTTTCGATGCTCCAGAGGATCACACTAAAAAAGTTGCCCTTTTTTAACAAACCTAAAGCTCGTAGTTTCAGTCTTTATTCTACTTTCAGAGTTGATCAACCTCACACGCGGAATTACGGGATCAAGGCTCAGCCGTATGGGCCCCAGTTCCGACAAATGGATTTTGAGAAATAATTTTGAATATCTGATTTTTTTTTCATGTTTTGCATTTTTAGGGGTAGTTTTTTTTGTTTTTTCTTATGCGGGCTCGTTGTTTAAGTTTTCAAATTTTATTAGGTAATAAATGTCACTTGATATGAAAATCAATTACACCCGATTTTTATGCATCAATCGAAAAGGGTTTTAAACAATTCCCGACACATTTGAAGCGTATCTGCAGTGTCTTTTACGATTCTTGTTTGTGTAGTTTAATCGTTACAAATTATTTTGGAACTGTGGTATTATATTATGATGCATTAAAATGGATACGTAGCGTCTCAACCCCCAACATTAAATAGATGGTGCAGACAATTCATTTAAGAATGAAAGTAACACGTGATTGATAATCCGATTTAAAAAAGTCTCTCTTCTCTGCATAAGAGTGAAATCACCTCCTCCTAATAGTTTGTTTAAAATCCCATTAATGTCATATTTGAGTTATAGTCGGAAGGCATAAATTAGTTGGAATGCGACCATGCGGAAAAACATTGTGTAAATACCCTCACACACACTCACACACACTTACATAAAAAGACATAAGGGTCTCTATTGTCCTTACTACTTGAGAGAAATCATACCTTGAGTATTTAAAAGTTTAAAAGGTATTTTAAAAAAAACCCTTTCCATTTCATTTGAATCCTATATACTCCATATAAAATACCAACGCCAGCCCAACGTGAAGAAATAGATTATCCGATAATCTTGAGCTGTAATATATTTTACAAAATACAAATAATCGGCTTCCGTTTTACAAGCCCACAGCTCAACAATAGCTTCGTTTTTTTAAACGCAAACTTGTTAGTTTTACATTACTCTGTTCCGTATATAAAACAGAGACATTTACACAAACACGGACACACAATACAAAGAACACGTAGCATGAGGAGTTTTTTTGAGCTCTCAGTAGGGAACGACATTATATGATCACCCAAAATACTTTACGACTTTAACCCTTTTTTTGACTTGAGAGGGAAATAACTTTTTGGTTTCTGGAGTTTCTCTGAATTTCTCGGGCTTGTTGTTTTCCTGTAGGTATGAATGCCCGTGGTGGTTGTGGTGGTGGAGGTTGCTTGTGTCGGGGGTAATTCGTGCAGCCTATTAGGTTTTATAATAAAAAAGAGACTGGAGAATAAATGGAAGTGGACATGTGAGAACCCTTTCGGGATAGACCGGCTTCCAAGTATTGTGAAGATACCCGGGTAGCATGGAGTCTGATAAGATAAACAATTCCATTTGGGAGTTAAGGAAAGGGGAAAGTTCAGTGTATAGGAAATAGATTTGGGAGCTGTAAGATGATGGCTCAAGTAATAATCATAATTGCAATCCCCTCCTCCCTTCTCCCAATTCCATGGGAGACGGATGGGATTTTTGATTGGAGTTGACAAGGTCTCTTGTAATCACGGAAGGGCATTTCAAATATATTGACGGAGCCGTGTACCTTCCTCCTCATCTATTTTTACAAGACTCTAATACATTCTCCTAATCACTTTTAAAAGCCGGGGAAAGTGGCGAAACTCAAAGTCAAACTAGGTGAACTATGCATAAATTATTCCACACGCACTCAGCTACTCCAGATATCTAATTGCCTTTTGTTTTAAATGCTTTACGGTAAACAAATAATTTTTTAATATCTTATGTGCAACGAAACCGATCAAATTTGAACAGGATGTCTAGAAACGTAACTTTTAATAAGCTTCGAAATAAGTAAAGGACAGGAGGGAAAATGCCCGTGAAAGTTGGAACTGTCACTAAAAGCCATTATCCTGTCGGTCTATTTACTTGGCGAGAGAGAAAAAAGATCCTGGATACACAATTTTAAACGGACGTATAGAAAGAGATAGGAGAAGCCCTCGGTGGTGGTCTCCTCAATTGCCTTGTTCTCTGTTATTGATACTTTGATACTCAAGGTGATAAAAAGGGTTAGAGAGAGAGCCACACAGGGCAACCTAATAGTTTACAACCTTATAGCTAGCTCATAACAAGATATAAGCTACTACTATGCCTAAAGAAGAGAGAGGGTATAATTTTATTTCCTCTGTCTCTGGTAGTAAAGGCCAATTCCTCTGTGTAGATTATTTGGGGCTGGATGAGGTGAGGGTGAGTAGTGGGACTGGACAAGGACCATGTCAAATGTCGGGAGTGGATCAATCAAATCGCCAGTTGGGCACACCGGATGGCCCATTCCCCTCGAGTTGCAGTCAACGGACATCGTCTATTTAGTGGAACCTTGTGAGGGACTATCCAGCAACACCTGTCTCCATCTTATAACCTAGGTGTTGTTATGTGCTTTGTGTGCTGGGTCTCTGGACACGAAATTGCATTTATATGTTTACATGAACAGTTCAGTGGTGCATTTTTTGGCACGGCTGGGCTAGCTATGCAATTTGGATGCGGATGGTTGTGTAGAGATTTCTTTTTAAATAGGTATGAAGGATTATGGAGTGATATTATTAGTGTTTGTAACCTGTTTTTGAAAAAGGGATTGGGGATATGGTGGAAATTTTATTAATGATATAATTAATCAATATTTATAGAATAGAATTCTTATTATTAGTTTAAATGGTAAATACATGGATACATGGATACATATTAATCAACCTACCTACCATGACAACTAATTATGAATATTTTAAATTATTGTAAACGGCTTTGGTTCGTATCACCGGAAAAATCTTATGAAATAGTTGAATCTCAACATTTTGAAACACAATCCAAAAATAGAAAAAGATATTGTTCCCGCATTAGTATCCTCTTAGTCGTATCTAGTAAAAAAAACAGTGCTACTTCTGCCCCATCAAACCGAATCATGCCCAACCCGCCTGGATGAGATTCCCATGCCCAGTGAGCCCGATTCCTCAAAATATTCCACAAACACATGAATGAAAGATGTAGGGAAATTAGGGAAGGAGACAAAGCTATTGTATCCCGCAGGTCTATTGTATATCCCACAAAGTTGGATTCCATGTTTCAGCAAAAGATCTGAGAGGTAGTAAGAGTAACCCTTTGCCTAGTCTGCTATGCAATCCACACTGGGATCTCATCGGCGGCGGTGGTGGTAGGTTGGTCTGAAATGCATTAGCCATTTTGAGTCTGATGATGGGATGTCAGTTCAATTCACTTCGCCTTTTCAATATCCTCCGACATTCCACTTTGGATTCAAATCTTAGGAAAAGTAGGAGAATCCGGGTAGTCCGGGCATCCAAGGTTGGGTGTGCCCATCCGATCCGGGAGAGTTTTCTGAGTTTGTGAGATCATCCCGAAGAAAGTAGGTAGCTGGGCCGCTATTGTTGACGAAATGTCGGGGAGTTTTTGGAAAGAAGATTTGTAATTAATGGATTTGAGCTGTCTGTCAGCACAAAGTCGGAGTGATTGATGAATCCAACCTTTACTTAAACAAGTTCCGGTCTTTCCTTGTTACCCGGTAGGCCCGAACTACCCGCATCCCTCTCTCTCCTCTCTATCTCCCTAGTCTGTAGGTAGATAGACACCTTATCCTATCAAATCCTAAAATACCCGAAAAATACACCCACGAGATCCTACAGCCCAAAACCAGTCCTTCCAAGTACTCATGTGACAGTGAGACGGAACTGAATCTTTTTTCAATTTACAAAACTCTTCTCTCGAGCATGTAGAGTCGGCTATATACATTTCGGCACTCAATCTCGATGGCTTGGATTGGGTTCGATGAGTTTTTAAAAGCCCGGATCAGCAATTCATAGGTAATTCACCAATTCAAAAAAATTGCTTAGGGACAGTGTTTAATAGAATTTAAAATACAATCCTACTCATTCCTTTTCTCATATCGAGTTATGAAGAAGTTACATCTTAATATACCAAATAGTTTCGGATGTACCAAAATCTGTGTGCCTGAAACCTTTTAAGCCATTGTGGATGGGGATAGTTGGCCAAATGGTCCCAGCATGATCGTAGAAAGAAGCAAGGCATGTCAAGGGTAACCCAACCCCTGATGACTTGACATTGACAAGCGGCCATCATGGTGACTTGACACATCTAGCCAGACAAAGCGTTCTTGCACAAAATGGAACCCTTACAACAACTCAATACTCAGTACTCGATACCAAATATCATTCACAAGTTATTTATTAAACGATTTTGCTATTACAAATACACATTATTACTATTACCCGTAAAATATTTAGTACTTGCCTCGGTTGAATTGGAAAGGGCAATATTTTATGTATAATAACCAACTAATCTAGCAACCAGGCCTTGATCTATTACACTTTAAGCTAATCCTTAATTTAATCTTTTAAAATCCCCTAGTGACCTCCCCCTGAATTAGTTGTCGGATTAATCCGAGGAAAATCTGTGCATTACTCTCCAAGTACATTGCCCATCATTTTGGCACGTTTTGGGACGCAAAATGGAT
Source organism: Agrenia bidenticulata (assembly GCA_034694785.1). NCBI lineage: Eukaryota > Metazoa > Arthropoda > Collembola > Entomobryomorpha > Isotomidae > Agrenia > Agrenia bidenticulata. The sequence continues at coordinate 202,663 of JAQFYM010000008.1, read as the reverse complement.
TGATTTAGTAGTACACTTTAGTAGTACCAATGGTGGAATAGTAGAATAGAACAAGACTTACAGGATTTTACAGGTTTTTTTTAAGATGCCATTTGTGTTGAGACGATGTTGCTCGTGATGTGCAAATCGGTAGGGCTTATGGGTAGGACAAGAAGCTGATAAAGTTCCTATCTGTAGAGGAAGAAGTAGTTTAAGCAGCAAGTTGAGGTGGTTTTTGGCACAGTGGGGATATGCGTGCCAATAATTTGCCAATTTACATTTGATTCACAAGTGAGTTGTTGTTGCCAGACAAATAGTGAACATGGAAATTCCTGGGAATGTGATTTTTTTCCCAAATTCCCAAGGCATTTGAAACACTGTGCTCGTAACTTCACACTTGGTTTGACAAAATATTATTTCAGTTGTAAACATTTGCATAGCAAAGTGTCCAAGCCGTTTCTTTTGGCCTCAAGTCCACCACAAGACAAATTACACCTAGGGCACTTCTAGTGTGAGGAATCCAATTGATATTTGATCCCCCTTGGGCCCTATAGGGAAACTAGGCTGTATTCTTTCCGTTATGGACACTGATTATTTTATTTTATTTATATTTATTAGTATACACTCACAAGACTTGTATGCGTAGATTTTATACGGACAATTTATATTACACTGCACAACTGTATATTAAAATCTAAGGCTAGAGCTAGGCTTGATTATTTGATATGAAATATTGCACAGAGTGTATAAAATATGATATTATTTATAACTTGGATAGAGGCTTGCGAAAGGCGAGATGCACACTTAAAAAAACGAACTTTAGGAGGACTAATGAGGTGTAAACACGAATCCATATTTCAAACGTCCAAGTCAAGAGGTCACGACTTCCTCCTCTTTTTTTTATCCCAATAATTAATTGCGATTAAATTGACTAGCCACTTTCTGACGCTTTTGACTACTTTTACTTAAGAGAAATCATTTGGACTAGAGTATTTGACTTGAGAGAGAGAGAGGTTTGGATTTGATGAGGGATTGTGGGATTGAGGAAGATTATAAGAGAACTGAGGACCCTTCAAGTTCAGGTCATCCTTAGCTGGATCTCTAGAGTGACTTTTGAGGGTTGGGTGCTCTAATTTTTTGGGGTCATGAAGGGCCATAAAAGTTACCTTTGCAGGTTGTTATTGTTTTGGAGACAATTAGACAGGGAGATTTAAGTGTATGCTACACTTTGAGATTTTTGAACTAGAAAAAGGGCTGTTCATAAGTAATACTTGGACAAAATGTCAGTGTCGACTTCTTTAGAGTTTAGCGGTACAAGAGAATGTTGGTAGAATTGGTAATTTTATGGACAGGCCCTTAAGGCCATGTAAGGAAGGTGAGAGGATCTTAGGATCCGGGTCATAAGTTCTACCCTTTACAATGGGTGCAATAAAAGTATTTCCTAAGAGTTGCGAGGCTAAATTCGGCATTTTATGACGTGAGGGTAGAAGGATGCGAGGAGATGGAGAGAATCGTTAATCTTATTCCGTGTTATCTATGCAGACGATGTTTACAAAAACATGTCCAAATAAAGGGTTTATTGGACACAAACAAATCTGACATGGTCTGTTAATTTCTCATTAGTATTTAGGGGTTGACAATTCATTACACATGTTTCTGGGATGAGAATTAGTCGATTATAATATTGGACTTATAAGGATCCTTTTGATTTACTACAAGACTGGCTAAACTATTAATAAATTATGATAGACCGTACCTGTGTTGGTGGTGTGGACATCCCAAAATTTTGGAGGGGTTCCGTAAAAAAACTTTTTTTTAATGTTTAAGGGACAATAAAGTGACCCAATAAAGTGACCCTTATTAAGAGTCCAATTACTCCAACAACACAAAACACAGATCTCTGTTGACGAAATTTGAATTTCTCCTCACCCAATTAAACATGAACTTTAGTACAAGAGCTTGATTGTTAAATGTGTTGGCAAATATGCCATTATCCCCAATAAGTATAAAAAAAATCAATCAGAAATGTTGTATAAAAATTGTTTCAGTAATAAAACCGGGAAAAGTGATTGAATTTCTCTTGTATAATTTAGCAGTAAATCAAAATGGATCACTCAGCCATACCGCCATTGCTGTGTAAACAGGGGATGAGGAAGGAGAGGGGACCCTTTGAAATGTTCCAAAAAGTCCTACTTGATTTTCATACTTGATATACTCTCGTTATATAAGCAGATGATAGAAATATGGAGTGTACATATACGAGTTCAAGAGCTGAGGTGTAATCTGATATACTCTCCTTCCGAGGGTATTACCACCACCACCGCTATCATCCTCAGCGTATCATCCTCAATGTATCCTCATGGAGTGGAACCGGGCCCTTAGGCTAGGAACAATCACATCTGCCCATCTCCCTCATCTCCCATCCCAATAACTTGTGCAATACATCTGTGTGCTTCCAGTCTGGCAAAAAAAACACGAAAGTGATACTCACAAGCAGATTAGGCTTATACAGATACTGGATGGATTTTTGAAAATTTCAGTTTCAAAAATCTGTTTTTTTGTTGGAAATTTTTTGAAATTATGCAAAACTTTTGGGTGGCAAAGTCTGAGTTGAGATTATGTATTTTGTAGTGTTGTAGTGAATTGTTTATGGAATCTGTTCTGGGAACTCGGGATGATTTACAACAGGGAATAGAAGGAGAGTGAATGAGCTTTTGTAATATTTTCTATTGCCTTATTTGTGTCATCCTCTTGTGATTGGGATGGAGCTACCTTTATGCCAAATAACCCCTTCTTTCAAATACATTTATGACCCAATTGAGGCCAATAAAATCTCAAGGTAACTCACCAATAGTATTATGTATGCATGGATTTCGGTGACTTGTCAATTCTAAGGAAAAACAAGCTATTTTTGAGCATTCTAAAACTAGAAAATATAGCTGAGAGCTCTCTCTCTCAATCTGTACTATTCTGTACTATTCTGTACTATTACGAATTTAAAGTCTTTGGACTAGGAACGTTCATTTTAAGTCTGTAGTTGGTACAAGGGTGAGTCAAAGCCACTTATTAGTAGAATGTGAACTGGCTGATCCGAATTCGGTTAAAAACGGGTTGTTCAGATCCAGCCCCAACTTCTTAAAGTAATTCTGGCTATCTCTGGCTGTTTCTGTTGGAGTGAGGGTAATCCCGCCGTGTCTACTTGTGAGATGAGGGATATCGTCTGAGGTGTGGTTGTTCTGTTTGTGAAGCTGTTGGCTTGAGGTGATAAGGCCTTGTTGGAGGATGACAGGGGGATTAAGTGGAGGTGCTTGTGGTTCTTGTGGGGGTTGAGGATGATGCGGGTTCTTATGAGGGTCCACCGGGTGGGGTGCTTCCTTCTTGGCCTTCATTCTCCGATTTTGAAACCAAATCTTAATCTGCCGTTCCGTAAGGGACAATATTTGGGCGATCTCCACTCGACGCCTTCGGGTTAGGTATTTGTTGAAGTGGAATTCTTTCTCGAGTTCTAAGGTCTGGAGACGGGAGTAGGTTTGCCGGGTCCTCTTACCCGAACCGGGACTTCCGGATGAATTACCTAGGAATATTGAAGTAAGGATTTATTTACTGTTATGGAGTTTGTGCATATGGATGCGTTTGTGAGTCCTAGTCATAAGTCATAGGTAAGCCCAATTAAGGGTTTCTTATAAGGCCTTAGTATGTCCTTATAGGCGCACCCAGTGCAGTGGCATTCTAAAGCATCACGAGCTGACGTTATCTCCAGTATTTTTTAAGAACCCAAGAGACTTGGGTGCACTTACGACTCCCATGTCACTACGAGAAATTTTGAATTTGTCCAAAAAAACTTGAAGTTGAGTGAATTATTACATGTTGAACTTGAGGAGTGAAACTTGTACGGGAAGGCAGAGGCCAGAGTAAATAAATAAGTAACGACTTGGTCCAAAGGAGAAGACTACCTGAGAAGACGGTGGGGTCATTCCTTGTAACATTTTGTAATATAAAACAATAAAGCCATAGGTGTTTATTAATCTGCTGGGGATCTACTGGAGGTAAGAGATGTGAGGATCAACAAAGGGGATTTATGACCCTTGAGGGTCCCTGCCTACTTCCTCGTGTATTTCCTAGCTGTGGAACTCTTGGAGTTCAGAGAGCTTCAAACTCCCATTTTGATTTATGGGGGCCGTCCTCACTTTATAGAGGCTGAGTTGTTTTTACAAATCTGAGATCTCGTGTCTTTTTCGCTCTAAATTGATTTGCGTCGTTATTAGATTTTCATAAATTTTAAAATATTTGAATGCCTCATAGATTTTACAGAATGGATAACTGCTGATGTCGCAATAATTAGTAGGGTCACATGTATTTAGAGGCAGAGTGGAGTGGATTAATATTTGTAATCTGATATAGTAATGATCCACAAGAGATGAACTCAAGATAGGGAGACCCCATGCTAGGCCACTCTCAGGTAGGTTTCCACGTGCTATGAATCATGAATTACGAGTCTCAAATTCCATCATAAAAAACAAGTCTTGCTCTTTCTACAAAAGTTTTGAATCTTTGAATAACGAAATAATAATTCCTTGTGTTACTCTTACTCGCTCCATCACAACTTACATATTAATACAAAGACCAAAAAAAACAGCATTTTAATGTATTCCTAATCAGAAAAGATTTGAAGCTCAGGATTTCTTGAGATTGTTTTTTTCGTGGATAGAGTTGAAGAGAAAAAATCAAGCAGGTTTTCCTTTACCTCTAGACTAGTAAATAGAATACAAATTAGGACAAGGGATTAAATTCAAAGCTCACCATAGGCTCGTTTCTTAATCCAGGGATAATCCATTTCAAAATGTGTGGGACTTAGAGAGTTGGGCTCCTCTTCGTATTTCCTCATGACTTTCCTACCTCCGAGTTCCTCTAGATTCTTAGGTTGGATATCATCTTCATCACCATCGTCATCATCATTATCTTGAAGTTGACTGCGGGACAAGGGACATTCTGGGTAGTCAAAGTTTTTAGGGAATCCCAATAGCTCCACATCTACTGGTGTTGGTGTTTTGGCAAAGCTGGCAGTATTGAACTCGGTACCGCTGGAGCTATTGGAGGAGTGGACGGATGCAGAGGATGGGCTTGTTGATATCAGTTGACCAACATCTGGGGACATTGGAGTCTTCGAATTCACCCAATCCGCCGGGGTCACACCTGGAGAGGGCCAGAACGTAATCGTTTATAGCAGTGAGTGTAGTAATAAGAATGTATGCCTGGGTAGTAAAGACGGTGTTATCATAACTAGCAATTAGTTGGGGGAGTTGTAGTCAGTAGGTAGAGTAAGTGACGGTATGATTACAAGTTAACAAGAGGGACAACGATCAATTTCCTTCCAAGGAGTTTACACACCCCAGTCGGCCCACGTGCCACCGTAATTAGCCTCAATTAAGCCCATAGCCCTCAAAAAACAATTAAGTCCTCCCCCATGTATAAATACGAATGTTGTGTGTTGTACATAAGGAGCTCATAAATAGCCCTTGTTGCTAATAATCGATTTCGAAACCTATTTCGTCTGTCATTTTCAAACATGAAAGTAATTTAACCTCTGACCCTCAAATCATTAATTACTCGAGTGATTTTGAAATTGCTGAATCCTTTTTTAAACTTTGAGTGACAACTCACCTGAGCTCCCTCCATTACTGAGGTAAACATGTGGGCCTAGAAAGGGCTGATGGTGAGGATGCTGAAGATGATGCTGTCCATGGCCAAGGTGGCTACTGAGATGGTGATGGTGGTGGTGGTGGTTGTAGTTGTAATAATTGGCAAAGTCATAGGCAGAAGGGTAATTAGAATTGCTAGGATGACTAGGATGATTGTAACCAATGGGATTATTATTATTAGGACTGCTGCTTGTTGTGCAACTGTACGGAGAACTAGAACCCACACTAGAACCGACACCAACTGAAGAGTGAGGCATTTGCCAGGTGAAGGGCTCCGCTTGGTACATTGTGCCCCCGACTTGGTGACGAGATGAGGTCTGATTACAAGTGATTATGATGATGATGTATGTATTTATAAATGAATCTTCCAATTACGAGGTGTTTATTCAAATTAGTGCCCAAGGACTTCGTTAGCTCGGTGATTGTGTATTCTAATGTAAAAGGCTATGGATATTGAGAACCCGAGGTAATTTTTGGGCTGTGGACGTCCGTTGGCCCGTGTGTGTTTGTTCCGGAGTACAATATGGGATTGATGCTAAGGGATTGAAATCATTCCTTTATTTATATGAATTAGAGATGACAATTCTGTATTATAATATGGAGAATAATACGTGTGGAATGATATATATAAAATACTATCTCTCTCTCTCTCCCTTTGATCAATGTATTAAATAGAAAATAGAACCCTCGGAATTGATAGTAATAATTTTGGTGGAAAACCGAAGGGTCGTCCCTTTGAAAAACAAGGGCCAGGCCAACTGGCTACTAGCCTTATGGTCTTTTGTCTCCAGGGGGTGACGGGGGAGATTAACTTGCATTTCCATCTGACTCATATGTACAATCACAGTGTTTGGCAAAAATAATTTATATTTTTATATTTATTTATATATATGTATTTCTATCACATACATATATAAATAAAGATACATATCTCTGTAGCATTAATATAGCTGGGGAAAACAATTGTCCATCCGCGTGTCTCCCCGTTCATCAAAGAGATATCCGATTTCGGGGATTGTCGGATAGCCAAGTCCAAGGAGGCTAATGACTCCTCTCAATGTCAGCTCAGCCTATTCTTGTGTATTTACGATTGTACTTTGTATTCCACTATCGACTCCACATAAGGATTGGATTGGTTACTCATTTAGCCAGAGCTGATCCAGTTTGAAGGGAGTGTGAGAGCCTATGGTAGTTTCATTTTGTATGTCATCTCTTTTGGTATTAAATACCCTTTGCTCCTCTTGGCGGTGGTGGCTTCATCCGTTTTTGGGAAGATGGATAGTACTCAAGATTGATGGGTGATTGAGGGTGAAATATGGGACTTTCGTGGATGAAAAACTCGGGCTTTTCCAGTCTGCTGGAAGGGAATATGAGGAGGAGTGGGAGACTATATATGGATCAAACAATACGATACAAGTACAAAGACATAAGGAGGAGGATAAGGAGACTTGATTGACATTTCTACGATATAGTATGAGATGTTAAGGGCTCCTTGGGCTAATGACCAGATGTGGGATGTGTTTTCGGGAGTAAGAAGATGTTGGATTTTGAAATGGAGGAAACTTGAGTTAAATGTGTTTTTTTCATAAGGGGTGTCTTTTTTTATTGTAACATTTAATAAGCATGAATTTAATGATAAGGTAATGTTATACATAATGGCTATCATAATTATGTTGTTGTACAAGGGGACATGGACATGTGTGTGTGGTTACTGTAGATAAGATGAGAAAAAAAGCAGTGAGTGCAGCAGCTTTCCATTTCATATTAAAATGAAGGCGTTCCTGACTGCCACTGAAAGTGTCACCCACAGCCGCTTTGGATGATGGAAGTCGGTGCTTTTGTGCCCCTGTAATCTGTGGGAATGATTTGGCATATGAATGTCCAAGTGGGTTGGGTCTCACCTAATAGTCGATTCGCCTTTGATAACTTAAATGGGAAACCGCACTCTGGACCATCTCGTCTCTTTTCATACGTCCTGTGTGTAGAAAAATAATCCTCTGAATGGGAAGTGGATCTGCGGGAAAGCTAGTTGGCCATTAATAATCAATTGATTAATTGACACGGGGTGTGGGTAGTTTAATTCATTTTTTTAAGGGAGGGAAAAAAAGATTTTACACAGAGTTCCAGGATGTTGGACTTTAAAGACTTTTATTTTAAAATTGTTAAGTTAATTAATTATCAAGTGGAGATGGTTACTACAGTCAAATAGAAAAACTGTCAATAAATCTGGCAGGATTACGTAAGATATAAGTAAAGCACTAATAGATGTTTTAGCACTTTTTGAGAAAGAGAGAGGGAAAATGTGCATGCTTATTATTTTGCATTTTGGGCTTGTTACATTTTTGATGAGACAATTATGTGCTAATTTGAATTGATTACGAGAGATATGATATTAGTAAAAGCTGTGAATGATGGTAATAGAAATGAAAGGTACAGTAGAATAGTCCCCACACACAGTCCCTGACCTAGGCTGAAAGAGAACAGCTTGAGATGTTTAGTGGTGGAAGATGTATGAGGGAATCGAGGGTGACGTAATGGTCCCATAACTATCACCATAACACTAAATCCTCTCCAACATTTTTATACAGGGTTTCCCACAAAATATATACCAATTTTTTATAACATTCCCTCACCTTAACATTTCGTTTCTATTCAACTACTAACACGTAATAAATATCATACTAAAATACTATTTAATTTAATTTCGTGTCTTATATTTATAGCCCTTGATATCTAAACATTCGGGGCCAAATGTAGAATTTATTTTTTAAAACATGATATCATTATGCAGTATAATTTGAATTGTATTTTATCATAGGGATGAGAGGAACAAAAATTTAGTAAATTAGTAAACGACGAGCTTCTTCGTGAACATCGTTGTTTAAATAGCCTTAGAAAATTAATTTTTTTTAAAAAGCTATTATTATCCTCAATATCTAAGCCACTGACGGTTTTAATGCAGATATGTTTTCGTGCCTTTTGCGAAAACTGTTCGAGGGTAATAGCAATCTCAACTTTGAAATCCTAAACGATGGTTGTGGTGGTAAGAAATAGTGTGATGTATTGGGACTACCCTGTAAGGCCGGGATTTGAGTGTAAGTTACGATAATGGCTGTGGAGAATGGCCCCCTATTTAGCCAAGTGTTGGATCCCTGACCTTACACATCCATTTCATTCCTTACTCCTGATTATAACTCACTCCTTTCTTACACAATACTACACATTGGATTATGTACCAACAACACCCTTCCTACTTCCTATTATCCGTTTACCACTTCATAAAAGACACGTATCATCAAATCAACTGGATTGCTTATCAGTTTCTGCCAATTAGTTTATATCAGTGACAATAATTTTTTATTTTGCAGATCTGTGTCATTGTCTCGAAGTACCTACATTAATTTCCAGAACTAAAAATCGACCAAAAATTTAAACCGGCACTGAATTTTGATTAAAAAAATTATTTACCGTTAAAAATCCCCAAATATTTTACTGAATTAAAATATCCATTTAATACATTGAATCCTTAACTTTAGAAACTTTAGAATCTTCTTTATTTATAAATTAACGGTAGAAAAAAAAAATTTCAGCATCGGAAAGATCCTAGAAATGCCAGCTCATAAAATGATACCAGAGAAAAGTAGAATCTCCAAGCCCCGGTGGATGAGGAGGCTCTATTTCTCTCTTATGTCGATTTCTGTTTCTAACTCTAAAGTATTATTTTGAATCCTCTCTCCTCCATGAACAAACAAAAGGGCAAGAACTGTATAGAGATATGGGTCTAGAGAAGCCATACGGGAGATTGTTAAAAGGACATGAGAGAAGGCTGTATTTTCAGTATCTAAAGCCCAGTCCGGTATAACTCGACACGTTCAGAGTCTCTCTATTGTTATTCCTCAGTGAAATTTCAATGCCAAAATCTTGACAAACAAAAGCATACGAGGGTCCACATTCGACATTCACTTAAACGAGTGAGATCCTTAGTAGACCAGCCACCACTACCAAACCATCACCCACCACCGTCCAGTCATAGTCTCCTCCAGTCCTTTATCCCCTCTATACTCAAAGCCCATAGTAGGTACATGACCAATCCCGAAATTCGATTAGAGTTAATCCCTTTTATAAAACTAAATCCCGTGTCCTCCTTCCACTCATTCCCCTCTCTAAAAGGCTTGGTAAAAAAAATACATCTCCAACCACCCCGCAAATGTTTTCACTCAAGTCCATTCAACATCCAGATTCCAGACTCGCACATATCCCAAATAACAACAATCCACAATCCCAAACAACTATTGTGTACATACCCAGAGAGGAGCTGTAGGCTTATTGAGAAAGCGGAAGGAAGGAAGGGGCTTGAAGAAACGGTAGGAAACCGGGTAGAGTTTAGTATGAATTTTTATCCCGGCTTGCTCAGATTCCTGATTCGGGTTTTTCGGAGACGAGAGAGGAGAGAGAGAGAGAGAGGGTCAGATCATCAATCATTTCATTGGCGGTAGACTGCATGTATATTCTATTATTTCCTTATATAGTTTATACGGGATAGAAAATCCATTAGGAGGACAACAATAAGGAGGAGAGGAGCTATCAAAGTATGGAAACCAAAAACTGAGTCTTTTTCATACTACATTAGAGTCTTCATCTACGTTTTCCCAATAGATTCTCCAGGAGGTTTCAGATCTAAACGCTAATGGTGGTAATGGCAATGGCCCTCTGCCTATGTCGATCCACTTCCAGACAGCCTTGGTACAGGGCCGTGTGATGTCCCCTTGTAAATCCATTCATAGGGATTTCTAGGAGGACTCGGACATGATATCCCATCTGCATCTCATCTCATATACACAGGCTTGGAGTTCCCTATGGATCGAGTAGGTAGGAGATGATCGGGATGATTGTAGTACATATCCTAAAAGTGTTTTATACTCTTCAAAGTTTATGCATGGGAAATGGGACAGAAGTTTATTATATTCTTTTGTCACTCGTTAATCCCCGGGTTTACCACCATCTTCCAGCCTCGGGTTTATATTACAGGGACTCTATAGGAACTATAGGAAATGTGGAGTAATGACAGTTCCTTTGATTAATGAATCTTGGATGGGGGATTGATTTTTTTTTTTGGAAATTCAGATTTCAGATGACACTTTTTTTTACAATCGGATTTGGTTTGGAATTGATGGAGAGATGAGATATCAATCGTATGGGATTGATGGACCGTGGCGATAGACACAAAAGATGGGAGAGTTGTTTATGAACAGACCTTATTGGGCAATAGAGTTGTGCTTAATTGTTTTCGGAAGTTTTGTAGTATCAGTATGGACTGTCCTTGTTTGAGTAAGAATGGCTTGTATTTCAAGAGTTTCATATGAGGAGGAGGACGGCCAGACGTGTCACGAGGAGTAGGCCCCTCAACCCTTTCGGTTAATAGTCTTGGAGTTAATATTCATAAGATGAGGATGATGAGGATGTGTGTGCGTGTTGATTCATTTGTGTATGCAGATATGATTGGATTGTTGGATTTGGTGTGTTGTAGTGAATGTGGGTGTTTGGAGAGGATAGGCTTTTTGAGCACAGGAATTCGTGCACAAGGACTGGCTCTGTATTTATGGATGGTCAGCCTCCTTAATGACATGAGGTGATCCACCTCCTCACTTCCTATTCATAATTTACTGGCTAATTTATAAAAAAAAAATTTACTTGCTGATATGTTTATTTATTATTTCTGGTTTTTGTTTAATTGCAGGGATTATCTTCTCGTATGAGGCAGAGAGTAGAAATTTAACAAATTTGGCTTTGACTATTATGAGATTCTAATGAGCTTGAAGTTAAGATAAATATATTCGAGATGTTGAAGAATATTTTTAAACTAACTGCAAATTGTGTTTAAGTTGGATTACCAAGAGACTGCGAAAAAAACATTTACGGATTAGGACAGAAATTCATCTTAAAGCTAACAAATATGTTCATGAACCAATTTAACTAATTGTGAATTATTTAATTGAACAGATCTACAAACTCTTTTTAATTCATAAAAAAATTAAGCAACTCGAAGCACTTTTCAATCTTAGTTGAAATAATTATTTACATGATCCAACTTATCTGGATCGTGTTAAAAAACTTTGCTAAAACTAGAATCCTGAGTCATGCTAATCAAAAAATAATCTCGTGAATTTACGAACTGTAAATGTAGGCTTCGACTAGTCTAACACAGTTGACAGTTAACGGTACTTATCCAACGTTCCATGATAACTCTAATTGCTTTCTGACCTATAATAGTAACCCCCCCCCCCATATTCCAATTTCCAATCCTTCTAAGAGCCTGAAGCTGTCTGAAGCTAAAAGACGAGGCAGAGGTGCTAAAAGCAAAAAAAAACACACACAGAGAGACATGAGAATCGAGGCTATTCGTCCTACTTCCCGTTCCCACATGACAGGAAGATGATGGATGAGGGTGGATGATTGTCCAATAGGACTGAAATGTGACACATCCCTCCAAAAGAAATCTCTCTTGTAATAAACATAGCGAGTCACTAATCGCTTTCCCAGCCATCCTATTGGACCCATCCCTTCATCTAATATATCCTCCACAAATAATACAAATAAATAAAATGTGACACTAACTAAGGCATTTGGGTCCATGTAGTGTGTGTGCTGATTGGGGATGTTTTCCTAGTGTCCGCTCATACAACCATGATGTGACAATACTAAATCATCTTTAGGAGTGACACTGCACAAGGACAGTCAAGATGGTGGATTCTGATGATCCCTTCCTCCAATCTAGGCCCTTTGGTCTGTAGTAAAGGGACAAGAATTCCTTAATGGCTTTAACATGACTTTCAGTTTCTTTAAAAAATAATTCCACTACTCATCATTCCCATCTTTGATGACCTTTATTATATTTTATTATCTCAATGGAAGTAAAGCTTCGATAATAGTTTTGGAACTACATTCCCCTCGTAGTGAACACTTAAATGGACTTTTTGGGCTTTTAATGGAATGGTTACTGAAGCCGTGATGAACAACTTTTTGCTTAGGAGGGGAAGGAATATGAATAGATCACAATTTGATTCACATCTATTTGATTTGGAAATTTTAATTCCTCATTAACATAGGCTGGGAATATTGAGATTTTAAGCAACTGTTGATTGTTTATAAAGACTCCAGAACTGGCTATCACACTGCCATCCCTGTATTCAAAAAACCATATAAGCGGAATACACCTAATGTCGATATTATACCGTCTTCTACGATATTGTTTCTGGAGATTAGCAATGTAGTTTTGACATGGTCTTGTCTTATGCTGAATAGTTCTATTTGCCTGTAGTGTGCCTGTGTATTGCCTGCATACTGACTAACCTACTTAATGAATTAATCTTAATTTAACAATTGAAGTATTTTTGCAAAGACTCTAAAACTTGGCAACGCGACCCAAGTTTGCATTCGAATAACACAGACAGACTGCATCAAAACGATGCCGACCCCCATAGCAAACCTCTGGAAAGTTTTGGCCAAGAAAATAAATCCATCCATGCGAAATCCATTAAAATCAAAATTTTGAAACTCCCTACAGGCTCAGTCTACCCTTTTCGCTATTATTGTGCAAGTGAGACCTTGAAAATATAAAAGTGCTCTTATTATATGCGTATCAGATCCCTTAGGCATTTTCTCCAAAGGCCAAGTCAAGTCTTACTGCCAATGGAATACGAACAAGTTACTACCGTCAGAGTCCCATTTCCAAATTGAATGCTCCAATGTAATATGTATAGAATGTAGGGAATACAGGTTACATTGTTCTCAAAGGGTTTTTCCATACGAAGCCCAAGTGGAAACAGAGCGTAAAAGAGAGCTCCCAAGAACCTAATAATATTATTATTATTATGTTCTTTAAAGTTGCGTAAGAATGTGTTGGGAAATATTTGTGGACATTTTTTTGACAAGAGGAGCTGACCGGTCTTGTACATATTCCTTAGAGTTCTGGATGGGCATGGCATCTTCTTGATGACTTGACAGCATTCCGTATGAACAAGACTCACTCTCGACAACACTCCACTTACATACAATAATATAGAGAACCACTCTTAGAGAGTGTATGGATTTTATTATACAAAAACATATCTTTATATACCATGAAAAAAAATTCAAAAAATACACCACGGACACACGGATATAGTTTTCTCCTTAGTATTATACAAGCCTTGCCCTCCTTGCTCTTTCCCCAAGTGATTAATGACGAATGAAATGTCAAATGGGAGAATTTAGAGCAGTTCTTGGAATATAAAACGCCGGCCCTTTCAATCCCCTCGTAAGGCTCAGGATGTGGCCCTCAGCCTTCATGTAAATCCTTAAGAGGGAAAGAAATAACATGGGATCGATCTTTCTGCCAATTCTTGATTGACCGATATTAATCCATAGCTCAGTCAGTTGGGTTTGTAGTATGGAGAGGACAGGGGCTATTACCTTGTCCGGGCCCTGTGGGGTGCTTTGAAAAAATTTAATCCATTTTGCAGAGTAGAGGAGATTCTGACAGGAGAGACAGGAGCGTTTGTTGTGTAGGTTGGCTTGTAGGTTTAGAATTTTAAATTAATTCATCATTTGTCCCTTGTCAGAAAATATGCAGTTGTCAAAGGGGCTATGGAGGGGCCTTGAGACTCTTGGAGAATTTTGCTAGGATGTGTATGAGACTATGAGAGTGGATTTCCCCTTGGTACATAAGGATATGAGGACTTATGATGAGGACCACCACCACTGGAGCATATTCTAAGGGCTTTGTTCAATCAGAATGCTTTTTAATTCCATGTGTAATTAATGATTACGAGGTTTCAAGGGCTTTTAGTAATTCACAGGGCACTCGAACCCTATTGGAATTATGTTTGGATTACTTGCTTGTGGATCCATTTATAGGTGTCAACTGTATTAATTTGAGCTGGGATTTTTTAAATCATATGCAAGAGTGTTTGACAATGCTAAAATTTTGATAGAAATGAATCAAGGGAAAATAATAAGGGATGCATTACATATAAGGATTTTAGTATGCAAAGGATTTGGAATCTCTGTTTGAATCTGTGTTTTTTGAGTGACACTATTTGTTCCAATAAAAGTTTGAAAGTGGACGGATGGGTTTTGGACTAAATGCCAAACTGACACTCTTTGTCCCCTCTCGTCTCCCTCTAGTTAATTCATCTTCGTCTTGTTTACAAATTGCGAGGTGAAGGGTTATTAATTAACCCCTTGCACCTTTAGTATTCTTTGTAGCGTTTCATTTTTTAAATTGACAATAAAAAGTAACACTATCGCATCTGCAAGAGTTTAGTGATCTGGAAAGTATTTCTGAGCCCAACGGTTGGAATAATGAAGCTCATATTCAGCTACGGAGGTGGTACCACATTTATTGAATTCAAAGTCGGTAGAGAATTTAATCTTGTTCTGCTTAAATATTAAAGTTTTAGATCGCCGAAGGCTCCGTATGTGTGTAAGGATAAGTTAAAACCGAACAGGTTGAAAAATTTGTACAAAAATATCTGCGTCTCAAATGAAATTGTGTTCCTCAATCTCAATTCGCTAAGACAAATCCTTGGGTGGCTATGAATTAGTATTTTCATTGTTCCTCTGTCTGTGATGGCCAACTGTCAGAAGAGTCTCCTCTCAGTTGTCACTTCTTGACTCGAACATGTCAGGAAAGTTGACCCTATGGGAAAAGAACTATAGCGACCGAGTCCGCGGCTCCTGTCCCCTTTCCTTTGCTGTGCAGAAATTATTGTAATTGGTAATAGAGGAGAGTTGATATGAAAAAAGAGTATTCTGCCTAACTGGGAGAGGAAGTGTAAGAATTAGGAGTTGGATATTTGATACGTTGAGACTAATGGGAATGCAAATGGACTGGTTCGGCATGAGAGGAATGAGAGAGAAGTGGATTGACATTAATTAAGTGGCCGAGTCAACAAATTTGCGTGTGGCCCACGGAGATCAAAAAGAAAAAGGAACCAAGTCAGCAAGGGTGGCAACATATCAGCCTTTTACTTTGTTGGACTTATTAGACTTGTGTCTAGGCTTTACCTTGGTGGAATTAACAAAATACCTTTGGATAAACATTCATAGGGCCGTAGTGGAATCTGGCATCATTTCCCAAGTGGACTGAACGAATTTGAAACCAGCATTTATTTTTTAGAGAATTATAAAAATTTTGAATCACATAGATAACTTTGAACACTCAAACCAATAATTGAATGAAAAGAAAAACACAGAACTTTCATAGAAACTTAATTTGAAAGTACAAAGATTTCTGTAATTTAAAAAAACGTTTTATTATTCAATGATGGGAAGTTTTTTTTTCTGAAGTTACATAGGAAAGCAACGTGCAATTTCTATGCTAACTGTTCCTTGTAGTGTTCTAGCTCAGGTAAATAAAAGATCCATGTTGATTCTAGAATGAATCGGAGAGATGACCTACGGCCCTGAAAACAATCTAAAGTATGTGATACTTTATGAAGATTTTTGTGTACTGAATCTCTGTGAGTGTTTTTTATGTCCCTCGTGGAATGAGTGTGTAAGGTGGCTTTTGTTTGTTTGTCCGGTGTAACTTCACACTCCACCTTAGCCCTGCCGATTACAAGTCCCGATTAACCCTTTGTATTCCCAACAGCCCCTACCTTATCCTCTACACATACCTTATCCTCCACCTTATCATCATCTCCGACCCACAGAGTCTCTCTCTGTATGAAGAGTATTGGAGAGTGGAGTACGGCCTCTTCGCTCCTCCGTTTGTGGAAAAGTGAGACGGGACTCGAATTCGTAATCACGGAAGATGAGTGAATGAATTGAAATGAAATATTTTGGTCTGAACCAACTAGTTTTTTAAGCTTGTATCTTGTCTCCTGACTTCACCTCGGACATTTCTCAAACTCTCTATCTCCCACCCTTCATCTCGGGATAAACTGTGCGGGGTTCTCTCAAAGTTTTTTACGACAACAAGCCACATTTGCCCGTCATTAACGGGCAGGGTTTCACCCGTCCAAACAGGGCATTGCTAATCCAGTGCAGGCATCGCTAAAACCCTGTCAAAACTGAGTGGCAACGAGTACAATTAAGATTTCGATAGATAGCGTAATGATCAGTACTCATGTAGGGATATGTAAGTCCCGTTATGATTGAAGCGGAAGATTCGACTGGTAACACACAGAATTCCCATGTAAATTCTTGGTTGGTGGTGCGGTGCCCGCTATAATGGAATAGTTCGGTCCCCACGGGTCAATCTGAGTACTCTTTGTAAAGAAATAATTATTGACATTCATTTTTTTTGACAGATCCAGTTTAAACCAGACATAATGAGCATGAGATCTGGAAAGTTTATTGTTAAGTGTACATCTTTTCAAATAGGATTTAAAATTATACTGCCTTGTACTAATCTAGTGAATTAGTACGACTTGGCATTTATTTCAACTGCTCAATTGGTAGTGTCAATTAAAAACCATTGTAAATTCTCTGAAAAAGCTCCATAATTAATTTTACAAGCCCTTCTCATCACATCTGAAGATGACATATGAATACACAAGACCCTAGAGTGCATTTTGAAAATCAGCAAACTAAAAATTCTAAAAAATTCTAACAGCAACTATAATCCAGTCATTTGCACATTTTACTTCACCCCGTATGGAACCCTGAAGCTCAATCCAACTCGTCCAACGTGGACAAATGACCTTGCTATTTAAGGTATTAAAAAGGAAAGGGGTTTTCCTAAAACTACAAGAGTGAGAATGTCCAAAGGAGGATTTGGAATCCTTACATTACAAGAGTTAAGTCCTTTTAAAATGCTCAATTATCCCAAGAAACGAATGCCAAGTTTACTAAAGCCCAAGTGGTATCTATTATATTTTAAGGACTCCTACTAATGATCTCTATTTACCAATACCAGCCAAGTCAATCTGATTGAATTTAAAATGAATTGACACGTAGGGAGATTTTTTAAATTTAAAAAAAAAAGCTTGTGAGGTGTGGCTCTGGTGAGATGGGCTAGATTTGGATTATTTTGACAAAATCGTTAATAACTTTAATCCAGGGGCGGTAAAGTAGAGTAAGGGTTGTCAAAGCTGAGGCTATGAAATTGTATATTAGTCTGTAGAGAGACTACGACACTTGGGATAAGGAGAGTTAATTGGTATTGAAAGGGAGTCAATGGGAATTAAAATTACAAGAGAGAGAGGGACAAACTCACACCTACTGAATGACGGGAAGATTTATTGGGCGTTTTGAGACGAGGTGGATTGCCACACAAGAAGCTGTTAGTTAATTGAGAGGTGTGCACTTCCATATTAAGATCAATTTAATTGAATTACACCTCATTACATATACACTTTACGACCTAGATGGTCATTCGTCTTCCTTGAATATTTTTTCCCGGTGGGAGGGGGGGGGTCGAGGGGGCAGCTATTGAATGAGAGAGCCAAGTTTGTTATTTAATTTTAATAAAAAAACGTTTTCCATCCTAAAATAAAACATTTTTAGTACTTTTGTGTATTTAAAAAAAATTTCATAGCTAGGAATTTAAAACTTTAATATTATGATTGAAGTACCCGTAAGCTCGATTTTATGAAACGTTCTATGGATATTGAAACCATTATGCTACTACCAATTGTGTCATATTTTAGTGTAATCTAATAGCAAGAGTTAAATAACATTATTTTTTTTTAATTCCAAAATTATTTTCATTTTCATTAAACATCTTAGATTGGTAAATAGTAGCGGGAAATTAATTAGACTGCTCAGAATATTCCCTACAGCAAATGGTAAAGTGATATGATTTGGGTAATTTAAACTTCCAGTTTAGTCTCATCATCTCATCCATGACGGAAGCTCATAATTTCCGAACTTGAACTTCCTGAATTTATTCCGTCACCTTGTTATTCCAAAGGTAAATCGGTGCGGAGGGGTCGCCTAATTTCACTACAAATTCTTAAGCCAGTTTAGGACGATGCATGACGAAACTTTGAACGTGGAGGAAAGATGAAATTTATAAATCCTTTATATTTTCTTTTACGATTTCCAACACTATTTTTAAATATGCTTCCATGTAGGAAATTTACTATACCACCGGCTTAACTATGCCAGTATTCTCAATTCCAGACCTAATGGTAATTATAACAATGAAAGGATTTTCATCTTGGGAACTAATAAAGCCTTAAAGTTTCTTAATAATTTTACAAACAAGTAAATGTAATGAAACCATCCATTTCAAGTCCCATTTTTAAGCTTCAAACGGTTTACACAAGTACAGTAAATATTTAAAGTCTGTTGTGTCAGAAAATAGGATGTGAATGTGTGTTGTCCCAAGGATATCTGATTGCATGCTATTTTGAATGAAAAAAGGCCATAGAGGCTCGCAAGCAAAAACCGTAAAAGCTTAGGTAGATGAATATGCGAAAAAATAACGACTATTTTGTGTTTAGAATTCGAGGAAGTGTGATGAGCAGAAAAGGTTGACTTGAATTGACGGAGATGGACAAAAAGAGAGTGAGGGACGGGCTGGTGTAATTGCCACGAGATTAATGGCTCCGACACGGACACTAATTTGCGGAATTTTTATTCACATTTCCAACAACATTCCTTGACGGAAGGAACTCAACTATTTGCTTCTGGATTTAAGACCACCACCACCAACACCCAGAGGTTAGTCCAACAATCCAAACACATCATATTACCCCTTTGAAAATAAAGCACAATGGATTTATCATCGTTTGGACATTTGATTTCAAGATATTTTTATTACACGTTGTTACAGGGATGGGGAAATAATTTATTGGATTGCCCAAGATTTTTAAATTCCAGACTGCCTTCAAAGAAAATTTCAAGTTTCTCGTCTATTTTATGTACCATGGACCATGTACTGAAATCGGTGTACCCTAACGTCCCTTTTCCATACAAAAATATTTTAAAGAGAAGATATCTTGCAGTTTATTGCTACGTAATAATTGGACATTGATGACAAAAAGTCGCGTAAATTGGGATGAATGATTCCAGCTCGATTGTAAAAGAAAAAAAAGTGTTTAACAGATTCCTGGAAATTCGTATGCAAGAATGAGTCGCTTTTCAATTAACTTAAACTTTAAATCCTTGTTCCTGAACAAAAACTCTTGCTCACATCACACACAAACCAGAGGCTTATAATGAAAATCACGGGGAACTGTTTGGAGGGGCAAGCGTTGTAAAATGTTGCGTGTAAACTGGAGTTTGAAGAAGTGGAGCTATTAAAAGCTATTAAGGTTCAAGTAGGGTGGAGCGATTAGCTCCCTCACATTGTGAGAACGGAGCTAAGACTGGAGGATTGAGGAATGGGATCAAATAGCTCATCAATCCTCGTGTCCACAAGTCCGTGTTCAGTGATTGCTAATTTGTAGTAGTCTTTAAAGTTTATTTATTTGCCAGGTACACGAGTCCAAACTATTTTGACTTTACCAAGCCTCACCGACTTTTGTAATCAATCAATTCCTTGGGATGGAATTGATTTGGATTCAATCTTTAATCGGCTCTCTTTTACACTTTCAGTTGGGGCTAGCATAAAGTTTCAAACGCATTTTTTAAACGTTACATACCCTTGTTACATAAAGCTTAAGACTTGTGGTTACTAAAAATCGACTGGGAGATTGAATAAAATTTTAAATCATAATTCATTTCTAGAAAGTAATCCCAAAACCGAATATCAAATGCAATCCCATGCCCGCAGAGTCTGAATAGCTCAGGAGGATCCTCCAGTCCAGATCTTGTACCACTGAGCTTATGCATTAGAATCGTGCAATACAAGGGTCGGTTGATTCTTGACAATGTCTTGAATGTATTATAGGATGAGCCATGTACTCTGAGCATGTTCTCGTATTAATGAAAATGTACAGAGGGAAAGGTGAGTATTTCTCAATTCAATTGTGTGTTTTTATTATAATTTTTATCACAGAGTTTCATTGTTCTCTCATGATCTCCTCATGATCTGATGATAAGATGATGAGCCAAAAAAGCTATAGAGAAGCAGCTGGTCTTTTCAAGAAGTGGATATCCTCATCTCCCTATAATAACCTTTGCGTTGAAGATTTCCTTAAGATCTCTTATGGGAAGGCTTATCTTGAACAGAATCATTAAATACACCTCGAGGGCATTTTGTGGATGGAGAGGGCTTCTAAAATAACCCAGAAGCCGGGGTGATCGTTTACATAAAAATTCCCTCTGCCGTCTCTTGCGATCATGATCACCAAGAGCTCTTGAGTGTATAATGACTTGGGATCTGTGTATTGAAATCCAAAAAATCCCATTGTTTCCTATTGTATTCTTTCAACTCTTTTGTACTTGTGTGTCCAACCTCCGCTTTCCGCACAACCCGACAATCGACAATTGAAAATCCACACCCGACTCTATGGAATGACGGAGGCGGTTGAGATTTCAGAGTCCTCGTCTTTCTGTGCCAATGCCTATTAAAATTTACCATAAATGTCTGTCTGTTTGTTTGCATGTTTCACTACTCCACCATAACTGCAGGATAGATTTTTAATCTTAATAGCTTATCTGATACACTTAATTCATGAGGCTAGAGACATATTGATGATGCTCCCGAAAAAATTGACTCTTGACCTCCGAACAATTGTACTTATCTATAGTGGCCCCTAAATGGGCCTGTAGACACCTAGTACTTTAAAATAGATTAAATTATCCATACTGCCACTTGCGACTTCATCTCAATTTATTTTTGTCAATAAATCTGAGGAAAATTCCAAGCTCGATCCAACCAAAAGATACAAGAAGAACCCTTGCTACCTACTTTATTTATTTTTGAAGCCTCGGCATTTCATAATAAGAGAAACCCTTTGACTAAGCTCGTTCCACAGGGCTGAATTTCACGGATGTAGCCTAGCCAATGTAAACAAGATGATCGAAGGGGACAAATGTCCCCGCTTTATTTTTTTAAATGCTCTCTGAATTCTCTGATGCCCTGTGAATAAAAACTTTTATTCACTATCGGGATCAAAAAGATGATGGGATTGATACGATTCCCATCCATCTTAGTGGTGAGGATTTGGATATTCGCAAAATGGATGACTTATGAGGTGAGGGTTGTGGGCTCTGTGTTCAACTTGTTCTATCAAGATTAATTGGTCACATAATTTAGCAATGAGTAAACATCCTGTAAGCTACAAATGGCTAAAAACTGCCGGCAATTTTTTAATCCCATCTGCTCCCAGTTGTAACGTTATTGTAGGGCGATACACGTAGAATCAGCTCCTGTGCCCCATCATCATGCCCCATACACCATGTAGAATGTAGACACGACGAGATGCTAAACAAGACAATAAATTTATGCTATAAAGTGTGCAAATATATTTTTTAAAACAGATATCCACTATTAAAAGCTTACATGTCCACATACTTGTTATTCACTACGTGGAATTGACAATTGGGGATTTTTCATCCGTTCAAGTAGCCACCACCTCCAGTTTGCCGGTTATGTTTGCGTTGCCTACTAGGCCTACTACATAAAAGTATGTGTCATATAAAAATACACGTAGTAAATAATAGCAGCTAGAGCTTGGCCGAATTCGCAACCTTGCCAGTGTGTATTTTTGCACATGAGGAATGTCCGCATAGCTTTCTGCCTTTCCGGATTCGAGAGAGAGCGTCATAAATTAGTCAACCTTTGACATGTTTTATAGCTTGATTTTTTATCCCTCTCTCTCTCTTCTTTAACCTCTTTGGTTATCTGTTGGGATTCACGGTTTTCAATTGTAAACAGAGGGATGAAGGGATATATGAGATATATATATGAGATAGAGTTGGATATGGATTTAGTATATGTGGTAATTTAAATGCAAGTTTGATCTCTTTCTCTCTAGTGGGCTTATGGGCTAGTAATCAAGTCATTTTGTGTAGAGACGGATTTGAGGATTGCAAGTATTTTAAAAGCTCGGAATTGAAGGGCTTAATTCAATGACGGATGGACATGTTTTTTTGGGGAGAGGAGATGTGCGAAAATGTATTTTCGAATGTTTTATGGGATTGTGAAGGAATCGGGAGAAATCTTTCTTGGTGACACTGGTTTTTTTTGCATAGTGTTTTTTTTTGCTAGCCCAGACATAACAACATGTGTCAGCTTGTTAAATATCGGTTTATCAATATTTTGGAATTGTCTCTGCTTGCATAGATCTAAAGGGGCTTGGTAGCTTTAGTATCTAGCTTTTTTAGTGGATGATATTGGGGCAAGGTGTATTTGTGGGTATCAAGTATTGAATTGTTTTTGGTAGTGTGTGTATATATATATTTGTGTATGGAGGTAAATTAGCGATAAGTGTGATTGTGAGAGTATGAATGAATAGGGGGATGTAAAAAATGTTGATTTGTGAGACCATGTCAGGGGGACACGGTTTCACCATTAGAAATGTCTCCCACTGACGGACAATCCATTTCTCACACAAACCAAACTTTATTACTCCGACACTGGCATGTACCCTAGCCGAGAGCTTGTGTCACCATAGATAATATTATATACCCTTCTACTCACAACTACCAATATCCTCCACACACAATTCTCTTGCTGGCAATGGGTGAACTTGGGATTTGTGCAAAGATTTCTGGGATACTCTAGGGTCTCTCTGTTGGATCTTTTTTAAGGCACAGGGTCCATTTGTTCCTCTACTTTCTATATCCATGTAATTGAGCAGTTGCAGAAATCTTTATTTATTTTTCAATTGAGTCTGTAAGGTTATAGAAAATTTAAATCCACTGGTGACTGGGGTAAATATCCAACATTCGTTGATGGCTATGAAATATTTTATTTTATTTTTCTACATATTTTTTAGGCTTACTCCAAATTATTTTCTACATCTTAATTACTTCAACGTTGATTATTTATGTACTTGTTTTAATAAAAACTTTAAGGCCAAGCAAAATTTATTGATATTGATGAAAAAAAAGTTCCCAACCCCTTCAAGAGTCCCTTGAGAAAGGAGAAAGAACTAAATTAGCCTTTAAGAATAACACGAATTAAAGGTCAAATGTGGTATGAAACGGAATGGAAGGAGGGCCCCTTAATGCCCCTTGAGTTGGTTGATTGGATTGGTGAGCTGTGAAGTAGATGAGCGTTCATGAGAATTGACTGTGAAGAAGAGCCGAGTGGGTTGATGGCTTAGCTGTGTGAGTACAGTATGAGACATCTAGGCTCCCAGGGCTGGACTCGGTATCCCGCTTTCTCCACACTTTCACCCGGGGATCTTCATCTCCCGGGTATTCTCATCCGGATATTTCATCTCCTTCCCGCATCCCACATCACCCCTTTAATTCCCAATACAAATACTTTAATCATAATACAAATTAAATACCATTTTGGATTACTTTGTTGGCTTCTGAGTTATTGGTAGCTCAACGATATATTTGTAGGAGTCATGAAGACAAACTGAAATTCTGTGTAAATCTTTGGTATAATAATAAAAACCAAGAAATTTAGGTGGGATTCGAAATTTTATGTTCTTTAAGTTAATCTGCTTTTGAATTGTACTGGTGTCTTGTCTATTACAGATACAACTTAATATATTTAATTTCATCTTTCTTGGAACTTTAAAAAACTGAGTAAAAAAATTATATCTTCCAATCACCCAGCACTGCTGCACACAATCCCCCAAGTCAATTACACTATTCTTAAATTAATCAAAAGGGTAATCTTGTCAAGCACCCAACCCGAACGTAGGAAAGTCAAAGCTTGTTCCAACTTGGCTCAATCCATTTTCCATAATAATCTAACACCTTGAATATCATTACCTTCCATTGGAGAGGCATAAGAAGAGGCCATGACGAGCCTCTCTGCCTCTGCATCTGTCACATCATTTCAAAAACGGAAAGATAAGTCACCTCGGTCTACCGTCACTTCTGGTATCCACACTTCCCCATGGGATATTTTTAAATCCCTTGCCAAATCTCGGCCATTTACCCAACTCTAAAATCACGAACCCATACATACGACCACTATCAACTACTAACTTGTAGGGAAAATGACTAGAATGAACTAGTAGATGCAAGAAGTCAGAGATGCATTCCAACCGTCCAATTATCTCCTGTCCCTTATTCCTCCCCCTCTGCTTCATCTCACGTCTCTTCCCAATCCTTAATTAGCCCCGGAAGTCACAAGCCCCGATCAACCTCTCTCACCATCTCCCTAATAATCCTAATTAATACCTGACCTTGTGACATTGTGGCATGAGTGAGTGCACCAGAGCTACTCATTAATCAATGGCTTGATTGTCGATTTATTTAAAAGCCATGAACGGAACTGGGATGAGATCATGAGATGCACCGGGTAGCTTTTTTGAAGGGTTTTCAAGGATTGCAACTACTTTTGGCATTTGTCACTTGCGTGCAAAATATAATTAGTTGGTAAAAGTTTGGAGAGAGAAAATAATAAATTCACAAAAAAACAAGAGTACAATACACGCCTATGGTAAAGTATCCATTGTGAAGAGTGCTATATAGTGTTGTACTTGATATCATAGACTAATGGCTTTAACTTGTTTATATATTTATAAGGATGCAATATAATGTGGACTAAAAACTGAGGGGAGGGTTGAGTTTAAAAAAAAGCTATTGCTAATTCGTACATGCTCAAACTTTTTGTTGGCAAAATGTTTAAATAAATGAGTTTAGGGAGAAGAATTTCTCATTGTATTTGACCGTCAAGGCATAACCATGTTAAACTCTGAGTCATTTATTATCATGCAGATTTTTTTTCGCAACTAAATTTTTTTTAAAGATACAAATTACACTTGGAGAGCAAAGCGACTGCCGAGTTCCTTCTGTTCTTGTTTTTAGATACGGTTTCCGCCGTTCCCTTTTGGAAATTATTTATTATTAAAAGCTTGGGCCTTGCAGAGAAACTTGTTGAAAAAATTTAAGCTTTAAGGACGGTCAACAACGCGGATTAGTCACTACCACCAGATTTCGACACGAAATCCGTTGTACAGTTGGAAAAGGAGATTACTGGTCGATAGGGACTTTAGAGTTTGGTTTTAAAGTTGGGAATTTAGTATGGAATTGAAATGTGGTTATTTGAAGCTTATCTTTGAGCCCGAGGGGATTCTCACGTGGTTTATGAACGGCCCAAGATAAGATGTGAATATGTATTACGTATGTATGAATGTGTGTAATGGTACGGGTGTGATTATGCTATGAGCTTTGTCAATTTATTTCCAACCTGACTAGTGCGAATTTTATAATAGGGAACGTGTATTATTAAATGCGGTTTGGTTGCATGCATCCCAAACAGCAGAACCAAATGATTTTAAAACACTGTGAGTGGAGACGGAGCGTGAGAAATTTTTGGAAAGGATTTTGTATTTTTTTTTTGCATTTCTTTGTAAGATTTAGCTCGTGAGTTGAGTTGGATGTCGACAAGTTGGTCATGTTTTTTTTCATGGGTGATTAATTGGTATTTGTTGTGGGAGCTTTAAGTTTTCGATGTGTGGATTACAGATTTTGGGGTGGTTCAGAGCGCAGATTTTAGATTCGACATTGTGCCCATGGGAAAGTTGGATGATGTCATGCTAATCTTGTACTTAAAACGTCAAGGAAAAAAAATCATTTCTAAAATTTTCAAAAATTAAAAAAAGTCGAGAGGGTTTCCGAGCTGATATTTATTTTATTAATATAAATTTTTAATTGTAACGCTGATCTTATTTTCTATGGAGGGCTTATATATTTTGCAACATTTTAGATATAGTGTATGCAGTTCCATGCATTAGAAATTTATTTATCAGTATATTTGTTATTACCAGGACTAAACTTGCATATCAAGCTAAACGATTCAACTCTGACAGATTCAATAGAACAAACCTTGGACTAAATTAAAAACATCCAATCCAAACCCACCTCAAACCTCAAACCAATACTTCCACAAAGCTGGTTAAAAATAAACTATATTTAAATTTAATTCCAAACCATTTAACATCCCTCGTTCCCAAACTCTAAAACAATTACAAAGCTCACACAAAGGTCATAGGAACTGGGAATACATAAACTGCAGTCTCAACTCTCCTTTATTAACATGATAATTTTTTCCCTCTCCAAAGTTGTGTCTTGAGTCTTGAGGTTGAAGAGATGAGTAATGAGCTCGCAGTGAGAGATCTCATTATTTGTAATGAGATTGCCCCTACCTCTTCAAACTTATTTATTTATTCGAATAAAAAATCCTCCATTTCTCTCCCTCCTCCTCACCCCGTCTCTCCTGTGTCTTAATTAACAATCAAATGATTACCACATCCAACATGGACAAGCCGACCGAGACAATCAACGAATCAACAATGGACAATGGACTCTAGAAAGCACAACAAAACACCTCCACATCCATCTAACTCCTCTGTCCTCCTGGGAACGATCATCATAATCCTAATCCTAATACAATAACAATGATAATAATAACAATAATAATAAAACAACATCTTATTAGTCTTGTAACAAGAGAGAGAGAGGTAATCTAAATCTCAAACAGCTAATAAATACTATAAAATTCACACGAAATACAACAAAGTCTAAGTTTCAGTGGGGTACTGTCAAGATTGAGACTACAGGGTGGGACAATGGTTATAAATAGTCAAAGTTGTAAATAACAATGGAACAGACTATATTAAACAATGGAATTTAGCATTCATTTGATTAAAAATTGCCAACAGTCCGTGGGATATTTTGGCATCCTTATGTGAACTAAGATACGAGACGGTTCTTTGTCGGCCGGTTTTTGATTTTCAAATGGTGAGGAATGAATAGTATTGATCTAATTACCTGCCCCTGTTTTGTGCACAGGACTATGGACTAGCCGTCTTGTGTGTGTATGCTTTTGTAATAAGGACTGGAATTTAATTTGGGATGTTTTGAGAGTGTTGTATAGATGAGAAGGAGTCATTATTCAAGTGATGATGTGGAGGGCTCATTTGCTAGGACTCTCTGAGATGAGGGACTCTCGACTAACGTGGATTAATGTCTCCGATTCATCAAAGTCCAAGTCCCTTCCAATCACATAAGCTCATTCCGACCCTTTTCATCACCCGACCAAATGCATACAAATCTCAAAACACATTCTAAATACATTCAGCACACACACTCTCTCACACATATATATCTAGAATAATATATAAGACTTTAAACCTCTTTTTGGAAATGTAAAAAATCTTCCACAGTTCCTCTGTACCGAGTCTTGGGGAATGAGAGTGAAGTTTGAGTGTTAGAGGACGACTTGGAGGAATTATAATGGACTTTTAGGGACAAACTAGCTTTTTTTAATAGTAGAGCTCATGGCACTGGTTTTAAATATCAGCTGATAGCTTAATATTTAAAGACATAATTTAAATATGATTTTGCCCATGTTTCTGTTTCTGACCATACTAGATTTTTATCTTTGAATGACCTCACCCAAGATCAAATGGGGTTCTGAATTTCTGATTTTTCTCCCTTGAATCGGCCCAAATGTTCCTCAAAGAGAAAGATACGAGTACAGCCTGTAACACGAGTTAAAAAAAGCTTAAAATGTTTAAAAGTCCAAGTGGAAAGAAGGTAAGTCATCCCTTTCATTCCTTATCAGAGGGAAGTAAAGTTTTGAGAATGAGAAAAAAACTCTCTCTCGTCTCCTTCCGCATGAACAGAGGCTAATAATTTAATAAAGTTCTGGCCTAATGGAATTCCCCCGTATTTTTTCCTACCCCGTCCTCCAGTTTGCAGTTTCATATGACTTTATTAGAGTTTGATATTCTGCTGTTGAGCAGAGAGAAAGGGTTGAGTGAAAAAAATTGAGGTAATTTAGTCCATTTCATGTTTTCAGGGAGATCAATCAACATCCAAACATCCAAAGAACGAACAACCACCACAACCACCAACCAACAGCCAAGACTACTGAAAAATGATCCCCGTCTTGTATCCAAAAACATAAATGAACTTTCCCTGCCTTCCTCATCATAGCCGTTAGTCTCTGCCCTTTACAGGCAGAATGGAGGGCGTAATTGGAAATTCAATTTTAATGATTCACTTCAAAAAAATGACTAACCCTGTCGACTACACGAGTTTATAGTACAAGCCTCTCTCGCTTTTCAAAATACCCTTTGCTATCCTCAAGGAACATCTTGTCCTGCCCGACGCACTGGTGCTTTATGTGTTCCCAACCTTACGGAAGGATAGGGCATGTCTTGGGACCATCTCCGGGACCATTTCCACTCTGTAATAGGATATTTAGTTACCGCTGTGACGAAACGCTGGGACCAAGCTAACTCTTAGGATAGGAAGGAAGTCTTCATCGTCAAGAGTTCTGGACTCTCTCTCTCTCTAAATCTTTTGGCGTGGAAAAAGAGACATCGAAGGTTATAAAGCGATCAAGGAGTGGTACTAGCAAACCAAGTAAGATTGGCTCTGAAGCTCTGACAATCCGCAGGATCTTTTAATGGATATTTTAATCTTAAATATGGCTCAATTATAGCATCGCTAATACTAATAAGGGTTTTGTATGTAACGTAAAAACTACAGGAACAAACAAGGGATGCCAAACTCAATTTAATCGAGTGACTTTTATGAATGGATGATTATTGTATATTTTTTTATGCTGCTAGCATCAGAAATATTTTATAGGTTATGCGAGTGTATGCGGAGGGGGGGGGGCTGGGGTAATGCTGAAATCATGCAACGCTGATTGACCATGTTTCTAAAAGTTGTTTGAAAAAGCGGAAAAAGGCAATCTTATTTGGTAATGCGGGTAGAGAGTTAGAGAGAAGAGTATGAATCGGTGCTTGAGGGGAATGCATCAATGAGCAGCTATTTGTTCCCGTCTTAAGGCCCTCTCCTTGAGTTTCTTTAAGGCCGAGAAATGAGAAGGGAAAGTTTTTGAAGGGATAGGAAGTTTGTTGAAGGAGATGAGATGCGATGGAAGTCGCTTGGGCTGTGAAGAGATGTGTGTGTGTGTTGTATTGTGTAAGTTTTCGTCTCATTTCACATCTCATATCCACAACCGATTCGATCATCTCTCACTTTCAAAGAAATACATACGTCCATGTCCCGATCTACGGCTTAGTCCGTCTGGCTTATAGTCCTGACTCTTATGTTCGATTTCAAAGATGTATGCACTCAAAAGCCGCGAAGACTAGTACTAGCCAAGAAACGAACCGCACAAATACTACATGCCATCATCATCATCATCATCATCATCTCCGTCTGTCCCTACCAAACAAATTGCTAGTCATCAAATCTCTCTTCCGGCCCACCGAGTCCTGAGATAAGTATAAAAAAATATTCCGCTCTTTTTTTAAAACCGAATTCCGGATTTTGAGCTATGACTGGGCCAAGATTTATCATCTCCAAAAGCTTGGAAGGGTATTTGGTAACACTGGATGTTTTTATGCTGTTTTTCTAGAAATGGTTTTGAATTTCGAAAAAATTCTAATCTCTCGTGGATTTGGTTGTGAATCATTGGTGTGAAGAGATTTTTTTTAATTGGCAAAAAAAAGTTTGGAAAAAGTATTAGCCAGTTGAGTAAAGTTTTAGGTAATTATACAAGCAGTACAAGGTTGTCCCTTGTAAAGAGATTGGTTTGTGAGAAATCAGTATTTGAGATGGAGGATGGAAGAAGAGGTTGGAAATGGCTGATGTAGTGTTATTGTAGAGTATTGGATGATTGAATGGAGGAATGGGGAGTCAGAATCCAGTGACAGATATTAATGATTCCATCCACCAACATCCAACATCCAAAAAAGACTTGGGGGATAAAAACATTGCAATTTCAAAGAAGAACTTTCTGAAAAATCGTTCCACCAACAAGAATTCTATAGTCTCCGCATATCCACTACGAGGTGGACCATTCACAAGCAACACGGTCCAGAAAAATTTACAACATCAAATAAAATTTCAATTTTTCATATCCTCCGATTTTTTCCCTTTCACCCCGTACTAAAAAACCAGATTTGCAGAAATACTTTGAACCACAGAAAGGAAACTTAATCAGGTTAAAAACCACAGGCTAATCACCAGCTTTTAATCCCATCGCATAGTCACATGCGTAACCCAAGCATTCGTAGAATTTTTCTCCATAAAGGGGGATTCAGTGTCAAAAAATAGTGGGAAAGTGTAAGAGAGTAGCCGGAGAGTTTGGGATGGAAATAGTTGTGGAAACGGAAGTGATCGGGTGTATTGATTAGACTCATGAGTCACGGAGACACCAGACTATCCAAGGCCTTCTCATCGGTGATAATGGACACCCCATCCATCTCTTTATGCATCCCCCTCCGTCTATATATAATAATACATGGACATTTATACTAGGCACAAATACCCGGGCATTCATCACACAAGCCGAGACTCGGAAAACTCCCTCAACCACTCAAATATCTTTTGTAATACAAATTCATCTTATTCACTCTTTCTCAAAGTTGCCTTGCGAACTGCCTCCAGCACTCGAGAATATAAAATACACATCCCTTGTTTAGTAATTGATTGAATAAATAAATAAATAATTCACCACAAGGTTTACTTTCTCGGTGATTTCTCCAGTCTGTGTTTATGGCCGGGTGTGTATGTGAGGATCGAATTATGCATTATGAATTTTATTTTAGCAAAAGCCTTCGAGATTTACCCGTTATGGACCAACTACCCGCAATCGGTGGCTTGTATGACTTGGTTCACAAGAAACCCAGTTTCTTATCATTACAATGACTTTGGCTTGTGTTGAGGGTTGAGAGGTTTGATTCAATCTTTTTTAAATATTTCCAAAGGGTTAGGCGATTTCAAATGCATGTTCTAGGAGGTATTAAAAATATACTGTAGTTGTAAAACTTTTGCTATTTGGATAATTTACTCATGACATGGAATGATAGGGCAGTTGTTTACAGGTGAATCCGATTGGAACTTTGATTTTTAAATTTGTGGGGATAATTTTGGATTTGTTTTAAAAACATTTCAAGTTAGTTTGATAATAGTTGCTTCTATATTCCATTTGCAAAAAATCTCAATTAACTAAAAAGTCTCACGGAATGGTTAGAACCAGTCAGAATTCATCGATTTCACATGTGACACCCTGTAACACATAAACCTATAACACTAACTCCATATCTAATGACCAAGTGGACGATGGTCAAAATCCTCTCTCGACTACAGACTAATCCCTCAAATCCTTCCAAATCCCTCCGACTTTGTCTCCTCAAATCAAATAAATGGATTCATAAAAATTCATAAGAACTCATTCCCTTCATGTCCTTAAATATACTTTATCCCCTAAATCCAACTCAACACACCTTAAGAAATCAAAATCCTAGTTAGTGACACTCTCTCTCTCTCGATACGAATCTCTAAAATAAAATCCTTCTCAAGCCAGAGATGATGATGATGATGATGATGATGAGGAATCTCCCAGATTTATATTAAGTTATAAGTTTCAAAGCCCATGACGAAAAGTGAGTTATCATCTCACGGCATTTCTTCCTCCGACACACCATAACATAACAACCATCCAACTCGTAAACATCCACACACAGAGCCATACGTAGATATCCTTGTAACAATAGAGTCTTGCGTTTTTGAATTTTTTCCCAACCCTCTCTCTCTAGAGAGTGTCTCTAACGCATTTTTAATGCATCAATTGATGAGATAGAAGAGAGAGAGAGATACAAAGTGTATTATAGATGATGTGTACATGTGCGTAATGCCTATGGAGATTGTGGACGGGATGATTGGTGATGGATTGCTAGTGGAGGTGAACAAAGACATCAACATGATGGATGAGACAAAAGGAGTGCGATGCCGTCAAGTCCCAATATTTCAACCACCTTCCTCTCAATCTCTAGGCTTCAAAAAAAAAAACTTACCGTTTCTCATTCTACAAGCCACGAATTCAAAAAAGTACTGCACACACGAGCTGTAGAATATTATAGGATATGACTATTTGGATACGAGTTACATTTTAGTTTTATATTCGAGAGAGAAGGGGATGATTTTTTTTGGGAAGTTATACGATCAACTATAGGAAGTTTGAGATTTGGAGACCCTGGTGAGCAGGGCTGAGGAAGGAGGCATTAGAGTTAAGTCCAACTATCTGTGAAACATGATAATAAAGGGATTGGGATTTGAACATGGATGAGCAGCAACTGTCGACCAGACAAGAAGGATTTTTTTATCGCTTATTAGAGGAGGGAAATGGAATTTGAACCTTGTCGATGAAACTCATCGAACTGGGGGGAGAGGATAGAGCTGGAGAAAGTTTGATTTATCATAGGAGAGTTTGGGGTAGTTTTGCATATGGGGAATGTTGTCATTGAATTAGACGTGTCACTTTTGGGGCCTTTTGGGGGTGGAGCTTGTGACAGTATTTTTGGAAACCTGCTTAGGACCTAGAAGTGAGACTGAAGCTTTTACTAGTTTACTGTTCGCTGCGGGTATCTTACGGTTAATGAAAGGATTTGTAACACGAGTAAGATACCTGCTACGTAAAGTAGGCTGAATCATGACGTATTAAAAAAAATTTCTGCTCGCAATCCCGTACCATAAACTCATAATCAGATATATGGAAAATGTCACCTACAATTGGTCAGATAAATGTCAACTAGAAGACCCAGTTGTAGATTTTCCCCTGTAAGATAAGCTCGGTGATTCGATCGACAATAATCCATTGTTTAAAACTTTGTAGCTCTCAGCCGTAGAAAATAAAGTAAAGATTGAATAGAGGGAAAGGTACACAGAGGATTTCAGATCAAAATGAGACAGATGATTAGTTTCCCATGTGGGATTGTTCAGAGTGTTCCTAATACTTGGAGAGAGTAGTAGTATGTGCCAGGTGTGTTATGATATGACAATGGGATGTCCCATGTGGTGGCTTTGGGGATGGCAGATGGATAGATGGACAAACAGACCAGACCGTCCAATCACAAAGATTGACCAATTAATCAGAACCAAAGCTCATTTCTCATAACGTGACATCTCGTCTTATCCTCCCTTTACATTCAAACCTCTCCTCCTATTCACCTGAAATGGGAACGAGTGCCAGGGCAATTCATAGAATACCACAACCGCACAAAGACAACGTATTACAAGGGGCTGTCCATGAACCCTGTCTTCTCTCTCACGAATGACGTAGTTTAAAAATCTTTTTAACAATAACACTCTGTGGCCTTTTGGTATCAGGAGCCTCCATTTTGTATGAGCTCATTGTTTCAAGTTATAGAAAAATATTTTTCTACACTTCACTTTTCGTAACGTTTTTTATTTCAAATTAATTTATATAAATAAGTTTGCGATAAGCATTGAACTCGCGTTTATTCCATAAAGGATCTGAATACAA
Source organism: Agrenia bidenticulata (assembly GCA_034694785.1). Taxonomy (NCBI): domain Eukaryota; kingdom Metazoa; phylum Arthropoda; class Collembola; order Entomobryomorpha; family Isotomidae; genus Agrenia; species Agrenia bidenticulata. The sequence continues at coordinate 168,682 of JAQFYM010000008.1, read as the reverse complement.
ATTTCAGATGAAAATGCACGAAGGGGTCGTTCTCGGGATTTAAAAAAAATATTTCGAAATTTTTAAATATTAATTATAGGATTCTACACGGATTGGTATCTAATTTTTTTTTGCTTGTATAGAATTAATCGCAACCACTCTCATTTAAGTAAAAGTGTATGAACGATAAACCTATAAGACCATGGGAAACATTTTCCAACCCAAGAGCTACTACATCAAGGCCAATTTATTGTAGTTACTTATTGTTAGCTTTGAAAAAAGCTTGTCCTTGAAAAAAGTCGTGATTGATTCCCTAGTTTCAAAATCCAAGAGAGAGCCCATTTCCAACGAGCTAAATAAATGGTGTGCAAACGGATCGAGAATATTTCTTGAAGACAAAAAATGTATAAAGGAAAAGAGAGTAAATTATATTCAGAGTTTCCACAAGGTGAAGGTATTAAACAAGTGGCTAATCCCTCTTTGGGCTATTTTTCTTATTTTTTTCTGTTTAAAAACAAGATTTTCCATAAAGGAGACATGTCTAATACTACCCGGGCATTGCTGTGAATCCCGGATTTGAAAGTAGATTAAGGCAAGGAGTATTATTATGGAGAGAGTTATGGATATGAAGAAGAGGAGAAAAACGGAGGAGCTTTTGAAATCGGGCGGAGCGGGTGGTGTTTATAAATATGGAAGGAGAAAAGGGCCTATAAGTTTCGGTAGATCTGGGCAAGGCAATATTTCTCAGTCCTTTTCCCTACCCGGATTGTGAAATTAAAAAATGGAATCATTTATTACTTTCCTACCCTCCATTTATCAAAGTTTACACGGGGACTCCAGCCGCCTTTTCATTTACAAGACGTTCCTTCTTGTATATCGCCTGTTAAAACGATGTGGTCGTGGCGTAGTAACTGCATTTGGTATTTTTTTTAATGAACGGACAATTTTAAATATCCTTGTTCCTTGGTTCAAAAAGTTTAGCATGTCACCTAATATGGTGTAATTAAATACAATGGGTTGATGATGCGATGTCTTCCACTTAGATTAGTAAAGGAATTTATTTGGCTTACTAGGAATCCGTTTGATTAAATTTTGTATTTTATAATTTTATATGCATTGATAATAGGTGGTTGGGGCGCAAACCGGCAGATTGTTAAAAAAAAAGTACGGTAAAAGTAAAACCTTTATAAATGAGCCAGAACTGTTGATAAAATTTAAAATCCATAGTATTACTTATTGAAGTATTGGTCTGTATTTTTGATCTATCGGAGGATTTTTTTAAACTTTGACATTCTAGGTAAAGCTTTCCTCGAATTAAAACGACTTGCATATGAGAATTCGCATAACGGATCATTAGAGATTCTTTCGATTAACAGCAAAGTTGAATTCAGAATTTATTAACGACAAGGTTATACAAAGAAACGGCTGGAGCCAATCCGTACACAGGACATGGTATAAAAAAAACTCTGTAGATTTATGGACTGGGGAAGAGATAAAAGAATTAGATTAAGCAAGTGTGTTTCAAGTCCTGATGATTTCTCGGCTCTCAAGGATCATTGAGTCTGACTCTTCGTAAGGATTGAAATGGTCTTGGGGATTTGCATTCAGAATTAGTTGGCTAATAATCCATCTGATTTCAAAGAGGGATTTACCTCATTTTAATTCATTCAAATAATTAAAAGGCTGTTATAGTCTCTTGAGAACCGATTCTAAAGTTATGTCTTTTATATGTATTTTTTGTAAGTCCTGTTTTCCGTAATGTACTTGAACGTTTTATTAAATTGCCAATTTTGTGGTAGATCTTTCAGACGTTATTTCAGATGCTCGCAATCATTAAAGGTTAATATCATAATTTTGAAAAACCAACGAAGCATATTAAAAAATACATTGATTGATTAATTAATTTTAAAAAGTCAAATCTTAAAGCTAATTGATCTTCCTATCCAGTCGAGAGGATAATTTTACAAATACTAAATAAAATCCAATGAAACTAAAAGCAGCCCTTTTGCCTACTAGTTACCAAAAACTTAAAGTGATCTCCCAATTATCCCTTTTCAATTTTTTGACAACTGACTCTCTACAAATGTCCACATGGTTATCCTACAAAAATCTTCTCATGAGAATCCAGTAGGTCTTTTTTAACTAGTAAATACTTTTGAACCCTTTTGACTTTGTACCCACCTCCCACGTAGCTCAGCATATTTTGACTTAAAAAACCCAATAAAATTCCATCCTCTGCTTCCCTAATTGTCCACGTTGCTCTATAACATTTGAAGTATAAAAAAAAGTAGGAGTGAGATTGAATATGTGGATAATTTAGTGACACAAATGACAAGATAATCAGAGAGTGTGGAGGAAGCGGATAATCCAAAATAAATGAGCACTTGGCGTGTCTCTGGCTATCAAACATGAAAACAAACAAGGTACTAAGTCATGTTAGGGATATGTGTGCTCGGAAGTGTACTAAAAACACCAACAAGAGAGGAGGAAGGGCATAATCAAAAGGCCATCTTACTATTTGTCATTTGTCCCCACACCGTCTAAATACAAATCATTATGAAGGGAAAACCATAACCAGCCCATGATTTACTATAGACCACTCTGAACTACTTGAGAGAGGATAAACAAAATGGTAAAAATATCAATTTGGGATGTGGACTTTGGAAAAACGATCCTCGTAATTTCATAATTATGTGGGCAGACGTTTGCTTAGCAAAAATTGTTATCTTAAGGGCAACAAACACTAAATAAATAAAAGTAAACTAAATTAGACCGTTTTTGAGCATTTGGTTAAATTAATTTGAATAGACGACTGGATTGTTTTTGAAAACGTTATATTCAAAATTTTAATTTTCATATTTCCGATCAGAAATGAAATGAAAATGAGGCTGATGTAAAGTGCAAGATAAGAACGGTGTTTGTGTACGTGTGTTTTAAAATAACTGTGCCTTATATGCATTCCCTATGGAGGGAACAAAGTGCTCATTTCCGCCATCATGTTATTCCATGCGTGTCAATTCATAAGCTTATTTCCGTTGGAAAAAAAATCTCCTCACTTCCCCTTCATTTCTTTATCCACGATGGATTTCTCACTTACTTTTCCACCCATTGTTATGCTAGAAAATTACATTTGAACTTAAAATTCTTACTCTGGGCCAATCTACAACTATATTCAAGCTGCTGTATTGATAACGCTTACAGCAAATCCTTAGCACAAGGAAAATCTTCAGAAAATATGGTTGCAGTTGTAAACGGATGTGTCAGAATTCTAATTGTTGCCATTTCAAGAAAATTTAAAATTTAAAAGATCACTGCCTTATTTTTCAAACTCGTTGAAAATCTAAAATCTTAAACATCTCAATTGTACCAAAGAAATGTTCAGAATTAATAAGAATTGATAAACTAGCTACTACAGTTCAAAAACGGAATTTACGGAATAAAGTAATAATTTCCAAAGTAGAAGCCACCCGAGTTACAAACCCTTTAGACCCTCGTGGGCTGATGAGGTGAATCGCATGTTCATTCCCAGTCCATCTCGGCCAACCCTCCAGCGCCCCGGACAGGAGAGAAGTATTTGTCAATTATTTTCGAATTTAATTCCATTGAAGAGTAAGAGCATCAATAGTTCACCCGGGTGTCTGAATTCTGGATACCCGGGTGCTCTGCTTCTCTGTGTAAATACTGAGGTCCGGAACTTTGGTGGAATTTCCATTATTTCCTCCTCTCTTTTTTCCACTCGGGGTCTGATACAAACAAATCGGGTTTGTCTGTGGGAGATGAGCACGGGCATTTGTTTCACTTCACAAGGGAACTCACTCACATGAACAAACTTAGATTACAACTCAAAATAAATACATCCCGCCTCCTCCGTCTTATAGTCTTCTCCCTCCCTTTCCAATACAGAGGGAAAAAATACACAATAATTTACCAATCTAATTCTCTCGATACGAAATTGGGAATGTAAAATATAAAAAAATCCGGGGGTCGCAAGTGGAATAAATATTTCAAAAAACAGAGAGCCCCGGTTTTATTTTTTCGTATAAAATTCCACAAATTTTTCGAATTTCTAAACCCAATATCAGAAACAAGACTAAACACTCTGCCCAGCACCCTCGGCATTCTCCATTTGTACAAAAAGGGATTGATGCTCTCTTGTGTTTTTTTTTTCAAATGGAGAATTGTAAAATCCTCTCCTAATATATTATCTGCAGAATGACATTATTCTAAGATTGGGCTAGGCTTGTGTAGCTTTGGTGGTTATAACCCTTTTTGCGAGTCATGGCCGTTCATTGAATCATCCTTGGGGTATTTTTATTGAATTTGATGTTATTTTTCCAAAGGGGTAATAAAAATTTATACGCTCCGGCTCTGAATCTCTTTGTAGGATGGAGGTTGAAGGAATGGAGATGAGGTAGGCTTTGATCTTGTTATGAGATACACAGGGGTGTTTATTATGCAAGAGAGCCCTTGGCTTCGTCTTCTTGACAGAGAGGATTTTATGACTTTTTACAATTTCTAACCCTTTTTTATTGCACTGTTCCCAATTCTTGAGGCTTAGGTCGGTGGTGGTGGGGGCCTTAAGGTAAGGCTTAAGAGTCGGTGGGCCTTGAGATTTTAGTAGTAGGGAAGGGTTGTAAGCTGAGATTATTTATTGTATCATCAAGCACCTTTCATTGTCTCGTTGAGGAGACTCATTGTTGGAGAGTGATTCTTGATTGGGGATTGTTGACTCTTGATTGTTATGCAAGATGAAGGATGTTGGTGTTGGTTAGTGAGGGGTTGTTGTTTTTTTTTTGGGCTACACAGTTTTTACTTTTTATTTTATTGCTCCCTTTTCTTGAGCTTGTTTGGAGCTTGTCGGTTTATGGGTGGGAGATAATTTGTAAGTACTGGAGGGGACTTGGGGTGGTCCGTCTTGTGATCATCTGGTGTGTCTTTTATTTTAGAATTCAAAGGGCTCGCTTTCATTCTTTTGTCACGAGATTGCTGGAGGAGTTTTATTAGTTTTTCAAATTTCAACACTTTCGATTTCAGTTTGGAATTGGAGCTTAGGGGATTTGGTTAGTTCGTATGGATCAAATCCAGTGGGATCGTTTAATTTATTCATTAAGTGTTGGTTGCTTGGTGTATTTGTATCAGTTAAGAAAAATTAAGAATCCACTTGATTGCATTTTAGATAAAGTTTTAAAATTGTGTAAAGTATTAAGCTCAATACGATATTGATTTGGAACGAGTCTAGTCCCCTTCGTGAATTCATTTATTAACGCGGAACGGTGAGAAAATTCTCTAATTTAAATTGCATTTGTACTCCTTTAGTCACAGAAACATCGATATTGAGGCCAAACTCTTGGAATATCTATTGATGTTGGTATAAAATCTGTGAACGAACAAAATACAATATGGCGTTATAAAACCGACCTGCAAAACTTGCAAAAAAAACCTCTCATTTTTAAACTGAGTCTCAAAAAAAACTTTAAAAAATTTGTAACACTTCGACAAATTATTAAATCCCCATAAAGATAAACTCCTCCCCTCTATTCCCACCACAACTTAAATAAAACAATTAATCCCCCCCCCAAAGCTGGAAATCCTATTAAAGTCCCATAAAGAATAAAAAGGGACACGACCTTGGTCAAGGGCTGTTTAATGTGTGAAGGTCATGTCTCGGTCTATATAAGGCCTATATGAAGCTAGCACCTATTTGTGGTTCGGATTGCGAGAGAGGGTTATTTAATGTTTGTTATCATTGGGTGCAAGTGGAACTCATAAAAGAGGACATTAAACTCGTAATAGAGCCATTTGTATTAACAAATCGAGAAGGTTTAAACTCCACACTGACTACGTGTTGGTTCCTCCACTCGTTGACTATACAAAAGCCATGGGCTATATTTATAAGGCTCTCTATACTCTCAGCTCTGTGCTCTAGCTGGTAGGGAGTGTGTGTTCGTCTAATGGGCACATAAATTTTAGTAAGTGCCTTCTCATTGCCCAAATCCAAAGATAAAACTTGATAAAGACATTACACCACCGAAAGCCACATCGAGTCAACACCTAATCTCATTCACGCACTTATCCTCGGGTTTCATAAGAGCTGCTAGAGCTGCTGCTGGTGGTGGGGGTAGGCCGAGAGTGGAGTTAATAGCTTCAAAAGGATGTTGGAGAGAGTTTTATAGGGAATCATTTGCTTTTTTGCCACCGCCGCTAGACAATCCGATATGTTGTACTTTGTTTAATAAAATAAAAGAGCAAGAGGATTGGAATTGGTTTTGGGAGCTACATAAAATGGGATTTAAAAAAAACGGAAAGTCAAAGGGTTTAGGGCCGATGGGGTGTGATAGTGTTTTTTTAGTGTTTTGGAGTTGTAGGTGGAGAATTATTCATGGGGAGGATTTTTGATTTTTTGGGTTAGTAGATTATCGATAAGTTTTTTATTTTCTATTAATTGCTCTGGTTTATGTCAGACTGGGGGTGTAGATGCTTATCACTTTGTAAATCCTATTTTATGGCATAGGTTGTTCTAGTGGGACTTGTAGTTAGTTAGTTTTGAATTCTACAGGTTTCTAGTCTTAGGAAAATGTAACGGATTTAGGTTATGAGGCCAATATGAATAACAACTGTTATAAGTTTAAATTAAATAGGAACTGAAATTCAACTTGTTTAATGAATCCAAAGGAGATTCAAAAGATATTTTTAAAACCTCAAGGTTTCATTTTAAACTTGAATTTTAACAACGGCCTCTAAAATTTTGTAACCAAACGCCAAATTCTTCTCCTAAACATTCAATTACTTATAGATAAAAAACAAATGTTACAAATCTATTCCGATGAAAAGAAAGATACAGATTTTCCATAAAACGTTTTAAACAAGGTGTACAAATTTTTCAGTCAGACTAAGTAGAAATAACAAGGTGTCTCTACCCTTTCGTAATCCCGAAATCGGGACACCCAGGCCAAATCCAAAATTCTCTGATATTCAATTCCCCTCAAACAAAACCCCTCCCTCCCCCCACAAATAATCCCATTCCCAATAATAACTCAAGTGCTCTCTGGCCAAAAGACTCTCACAATATTCCATTAATTTAGTCCACAAACGATGGAGACATGGATCAGAAATTGATATTAATGTGAACAAGGTCTTGTGTGAGTCCAAGCACCCAGCGGTGCACTTTATGGATGATCTCCACATGGCACATGCAACAGCCCAAATCCACACTATATCCCAAACACTGCTATTATTATACAAGCCTCTATCCACCCGGTTTCATTTCACACACCACACGGGATGATTTATTCCCCGGATGGACTCTAGTTGTCCCAAGTCTAGTGAATTTTTAAGTACGGGGGATGCATGAACGTATGAATAGGCCCATGCACTAGCCGAGTATTCAATTCCCGGGTATTAAGTAAAAATAATATCTATATGTATATAAGTGGTGGGCTAGGCGGGTAATATAATTAAAGGTGATGCATGGTTTTCGGTGGGGAGTGAGAGAGAGAGTTGATGATGAAAATAGAAATGGATCAAGCGGCAGAATCCACGGGATGATTAATGGCCAACATTTATCACCTTTTAGCAATGTCTTCTCTCTCTGTGTATTAACTCGAGCATTTTATATATGTCTATGGTTATAGAGGGAGGAAAGAAGCCTATAGGGTTGATAGGTGCTATTGGTGGTGGTGGTGGGGGTATTATTATTATTATTATTTCACAACGGACCATAAGAATCCCATGCCTTGGAAATTCATTCATCTTATTCACTTCTCATATTCATAAATGATGGCGGCGGACTTTCCACAGTCTACAGCACACATCTCAACCAAGTAACTTCTTGGTAGCAACTTTCTGTGGGTTGGAGGTTCTAGTACTGACATGACGGGATGGACCCAACCTGGAACTTGGAATCTACTCAAACAAGTGTAATCCCGTGTCAGGAATGAAAGTTTCAAAAAGTTACCATCATTGTTTAGTGTAACCCTTTACACCAAACAATGGTTGTAGATTGTAAAATGTAGAATGGCTTTTTAGTGTGGTTTAGCGTCTGGAGTCAAGGGGTCTGGAAATTAAGGTGTTTGATGGAGAAAGTTATTTTTTTAAAAGGAAAGGCACTCGAGATATTTTGAAAGTAATGCAGGAGTGAGTCTTTAAACGAGCTTAATTTTTTAAAGCTTTTTGGTGGAATAAGGGATTGATCCATGTTAAGTTCTAGAATGGGTTGGACTTGTGCGTTTTTGGATGTTCAAGACTCTTGAAATATATATTTGGGACATGGTCGGTTTAATTATTTAGAAATCTAAAGTGTCTTGTGGTAGATCATTTGAATTAAATTAAACATCCACACTTTAGTTAACCAACGTTATGTTATTAAATTTCCATTTTAAAATTTTATTTTTACTACCAAAAGATTTAAACATGGAAATATGAAAGATAATAAAATCTCAAGGCACTCAAAATGTGAGCATTGAATAGCATAAGAATTGCTCAGCATCTACAAAATCGTTTTTAACATATGTCATAAATCTATAGTGACATGTTATAAAAAATAACTATATCACATTCCTATTAAAAAACAAAATAAAAAGCAGTACAAAATCCATTCTCCTCTGAACTCATATTTCAAATACCCCCATTACATTTTAAATCTTAAAATCCCATCAGGCCCCAACTGATCAAGGAGAAGAGGTCTCCCAAAAAACACAAATAGAAAATCAATCACGGAATTGATCTCTCCAGGAAGTCAGGAAGGCGAGGCTTGAGATTACAACTTGAGATTCCAAATATATTATTCCTGAGAAAGAAAATGTCATCTGTCATCTGTCCACTCTGCTCATCTCTCCTAATGTCAATCCGATAGAACCATGTCCTGTTATAGGTAGTGGGGCTGTTAGGAGATGTTCTCCTGAGCTCGTCACATTCTAGATTCCACTTGGCCCAGTCACAATATAATAAGGATATCAATAACGATATTTTCAGACACTATCTACATCTGAGATGGCAAGAAATAGATTTGGAGTCCCAACGGTGGATGGGATTCTCATGGAAATTGGGGATGAAAAAAATTAGAGACGGCATCTTCTCTGCGAGCTTTAGTTTCTAAAGATCACGACGTTACATTGTGAGGCTGAGTAACAATGAACTCTTTGTCCTCCTTTAGCAGGGAAGTAGACATGAATTTCATGTTATGAGATTTTTATTTGACCTCTTCTGTTTTTAGAGATGGATTTGAGGGCAGTTTGTCCTTGGTTTGCGGGAGTATATTGATTATTATTATTGCCAGGTTAGTTGGGATTGAATTTAAAGATAGAAGAGATGGTATGTGGAAATCGAAGGTTTTCAAAAACAACTAGAGAAGTTCAGTGGTAGAAGCTGGTGCTATTGTTTTGAGAGAAAAAATCAGCGTTTTTTCAAATTCTAAAATCAGAATTGAAGATTGTGTAACTGAAAATCACGGTTTATTAGGGGGCAGTGGGGTGGTCCAAAAAATACAGAAACGACATATTTTTAAACACAAATATTCATGATAAGTTTTATGCGTATCAAAAAATAGATAGGGTACACATATAAAAAAATGTAAAATATGCTTTGGGAGAGATACTACTTTTTGAAAATACTAAAATTTGAATTTAGAATATAGCTAGAAAATTGTAGAAAAGCTCAGTTAATTAAAAATCCTTTCTGTAATGAAGAAAACGACAAGAAAGCTGGTTTGATATTTAAATCAAAACCTTCAATAAAATATGATGAGACATGACTAAAATAATCCTAACAATGGCCGAGGCTAGAAATCGTTATATATGTTTTTTTCTTCTCCATTGTGATTCAGATCTGTCCAAAGAATCTGTCCTTGGTTGCATTGTATTTTCGTGTATATTGAATTGAAATGATTTCATGATGGAATCCCAAGAGAGTGGGTGTCACTCCATGGACTTGGCTTAGCATGGCATTCTTGTTGTAAAGAAGACTGACAATGAAATGAGGATTCCCTGAGGAAGAGACAAGCTCTGCGGGACGTCTCCTTTATTATATTTTTTGATACAATTCCCATCATCCTCTCAAATCCTCTCATATCCTACGACTTGACAATCAACAATGTGGATATAGTCACCAAGGACAGCCCTTCCTCCCTTGATAGATAAATACCAAGGAATATCCCATGCCTTATTCACACTATCACATTCCTCCTATGAATCTTACATCAGAAATAAATAAATAAAATACCTCCACACACAAAACAATGTCAAAAGTTTCACTATCCTACCTTCTTGGGCTCAAAAGATAGGCAAGCTTAGAGTTAATCCACGGACTAGTACTAGAATATTTTTGGCATGTAATCCCCCTCATAAACTAAGGCTGGAGAAAGTATTGAATTCAATTCCAAACACCAAACTGCTCTCATTATTCCACTGAGACATGAATCCTTGCATTTTTAGGAAGTAACGCGTAGAACGCTGTAGAAATGACTCACTACATAAATAGGATAGAGGCGATAGAGCGTAAAGGTCAAAGTTCACTGGACTTATTTATCTAAGACTAAGAAATTGAATACGTCTGCTGGGAAGTAAAGCAGTTAATTCTTAATGAGATTGACACATGGACTTGGAGTTGGAGAGAGAGAGAGAGTTTGTCCCTGCAGATTGGTTGGGCCTTTGGCAATCTAATTAACTGTTTTATGACGCCTGTTGGACACGGAGGTGGAAACGTGGAACACCTTGATTGTAAATTACTTAGAAATCTACACGTTGAGTGTAGACAAACCTATGGCCAATATAACAATAACAATAAACATCCAATCAGTAGGTAAGTTCCGTTGGGGTAATTATTAACTGCTCGGCAGTCATCAGTTGAGCCTTGGGGACTTTAAATTCTAATTGCTTTATTAGAGCGTAGGGGGCTTTGGATTTCTTGTGGAGCTTGTTCGATTTAAATCCTTGTGTATAGTAAGAAAAATTCAGAGTTTAAAAAATCTCAGAAAAAAACTCTATTACAATTTGAATGGAAGGAGCAATAGGATTTTACATAGCAGAGTTTCGAAATTGTATGGGATTTGGATCGATAAAACTTTTTGAAATTTACCATGTCTGAAACCTGGAAGTTTAGGGAATGTTGACATTGCCTACATCGAATCCACCTATAAGTCATCTCCTGTCCAATGATCAACGAGTGCCTGAACACAGGGAGCAGCTGAGTAGTACTTGTGTGTCGTACAACTAGATTTAGGTATGTGTTTTTGATGTAATTCATGCGGGGATTGCTCATGAGAGGCGGAGAGGATGTGCCCAGGATTCCATACTGATTGCCCGGAATTAGCTGAAGGATCCCGGAGAGACTGGAAATTCGGATTGGAGAGAGACGGAAATTCCCGGTTGTCCTTTTCATTTCGGTGCACAAAGGACGCACAGATGGATGACATTGTTATTATGATGATTATTATTATTGTACACCCTGGACGGATTGTGTCTATTCAAATTCTGAAATTACATCACTTTTTTAATCCTTATGGAATCATGTGGAATTGTGCAGTGTGAGTTGGAGCAGTCGGGGTTTGTGAGGGATTCCAGGATTGTGAAGGCTTGTGAATTTTCGAATATTTTTTGTCGAGTCGGAACTGAGGCATGAATTTGATGAAATTCATGCTTATTAGTTGAGGGTGAACAATGGAGCCATGCTGGCAGGCCCATCATCACAGTCTAATATGCATCATCTTCTTTTTGTTACACTTTTTAATAAACAAAACGTAAATGTCCTTCCTTCAGAATCCTCTGTGGGAACAATGGCAATAGGGCTATAGCATATCCACCCTCGGTGTACTGCTTTTTTTAACATTAAAAAGAGGATTTCAGACCTCTTGGTTCTTATTGTTGCGATTGTGTTTGGGGAGATTTTTTTTTTGAAAAGGCTGGACTTTTTGGTTTTATCGAAGGTCTTTTTGTGTGGTTTTTTGAAAGGGTCAAGGGTGATTATTAATCGCTTCCGTTCCTATTCTAATTGAAGCTGCTACTGATAGACTTTTCATTAAAAAACCAAAAAAAATATTAGAAATTGAAGATGAGCTAGGTTTGTAATTAATTTGATTGCAAGTTACTTTGAGCTTTGGTGGATTTGGAAAGGAAAAATCGGGTGGGGATATATTTTTATTTTGAAACTGAAAAAGTCTAGAAAGACTAAAAGTGTAAGGAAGAAAGGATTTGCTTTTGCTCGAGTTGACATTAACGGATTGTCAAGTGCAAGGGACAAGTTTGCTTGGAAATGTCAAAACAACATTCATGAGCTATTTATTGTTGAAAGGTTTTTCAGGGAGGGAAATACTTTTGTATGCATTTTTTTTGCTCTTGGGAGAGGGGATGACTTGGTTGAGTTGTGAGTCTTTTGAGTTGAGAAGGATGATGATGATGATGATGATGATGCTTAAGATGATGATATTATGTTGATTGAAACGGGACATTTATAATGGAGGCTTCTTGGACGAAATACAACATTGAAAGAATTTCTAAACCCATCCTGAAAAAAGGGGCTTGAGGAATATTGCAGATTTTTTTTAATTAAATATTTTTCATGAGATTGTAAAGTGGGAAAAATTTAGGTGTTAGGTACTGCGTATGGGTAGGAAACAGTTTGAATCAAAATATTAAATGGAATTTTGGGTGTCAAGTTGGATAGCTTTGAAATTTGATTTTAATAGCCCTAAAATATAAGTCGTGTGTAGAATTTTAGTTTTAATGGTCAATATTTCACAATCTAATAAAAACATGTCTATAAGGCATTTCAAAGTTTCATTTCAAATGAATAATTATGGGGTTGTTGGGTATTTAATGCTACCGATGCAACCGCGTTTCTCATTTGTATTTCGTAACTACAATTCTTACGAACTTATCTTTAATATTTATTTAATTAAGGGATTTAAAATTATTCTAAATTGGTATTGAGCCCCCTCAACATGTAAACCAAGCCTGGACTAAGCCAACAATAAATTTTAGCAACATAAATGCTATTTCCAATCTGTACTGCATGTTCGTGTGCGGTCGATATCACTAAAACGATTATCCATAAAGGTAATAGCCATAAGTTATAATCCATAAAAAAATTATCAATAAAAAAATATCCATAAAAAAATTATCCATTAAAAAAACATCCATAATTTATTATCCATAATTTTATCCAAAATATTATCCATGATTTACTCAGTCAAAAATCTCTTTAAAAAATATGTTGCATATAGCCGATAACAGTTCCCGTAATCCAGTGTCTAATTTCTGGATTTCTACATTAATATGCAACTGCTCTTGTTATTCATGAAATTTTGGGGTGAATACATTATGGATAATTTTAGTTATGGATATTTATGACTATGGATAATTTTAGTTATGGATATTGATGATTATGGATTATAACTTATGACCATTACCTTTATGGATATTCATTTTAGGAATGTCGACCTACAACCCTGCATATTATACCGTTTTCCCTATCAAATCAGCTGTAAGTTAAAATCTCTTTTAACTAACTTTATAAACAGACAAAATCCCATTTAACTTTAATCATTCAACCCCTTTGAAATTTACAAATATTCCCCTACAAGAAAAGCCTACAAAAAACTCGATCCGCAAAAGAAACGTAAATTCATAAAACCCAACCACCACCGCCAATCCAAAAATCCCGTCCCAAAGTCTAAATTATTTTTTGCCCCAACTCCTTAAATAAGTTGATGACGAAGGTCTTAGCCATTAGAGACCCGTAAGCCCCTGCAAAGGAGAGGGGGGGGGATTGAGCACCGGCCAAGTAAATGTCATGGAGATGTCCTGGTCATGTCAGACTGAGGTCATTGAGGCAGAAGAGACAAGGCGGAGGGCCGTTAATCAAAAAAGCATGGGAGCGTAATCTCTCTCCCCCCAAAAATCCTCATTCACTTCCATGTACTCTCTTTTGTTAAAAACTCAAACTGGATTGGAGGACATAAATCAATTTATTGATTTATGGATTCCTTTTACTCGCTTTTATAATCCACTACTACTCCTCATCCACTCTTCAATAGTCTGTTCCCATTTTTAATCAACCTTCATCCAACTAACTATTGCTCCTCTGGCTTTGGATCCAAGGTGCTCAAAACACTTACAAGAATTGGGATTTTTTTAAACGAAATTCGGTGGGTAGTAGCTGACGAAAGAATAATTAAGTCCTGAACTTGTAGGTTTTTAATTGTAGAATTATATTACAAAGACTAAAGGGGAAATTTTTAAATGGGATACATTGCTGTTTAACCTAATTTTTTAAAACACTTTAAAATATGGGATAATTTTAATAGAGCTTTTTGTAATGAAGATGAGAAGGATTTAATTTTGTATAGCTGATCTATTCATGTAACCGTGAGTTTGTCACTCAGTTTCGATATGATTTGATTTTTCAATCGTCATAATTTGTAATGGATCAGAAATCAGCGTTAGTTCGTTGCAATTATTTGACAGCTAATACCAAAACTATGGAGAGATCGTGAGGTTTCTAAAACTAAATCTCTAGTGACAATTTTACACAGTGGGTAACAATTAAGGTTGTGAGTCCAAAGACTTAAAAATAAACCAGAGTCTTTCCTAAATTCAGGAATGTCAGTCTTGTTCTCATCCCTCAGCCTAAAAAAGAATTTGACCACGGGACCATTTAAAAATTGTTAATTTTCAATTAGCTCTCAGTACTTAAATCCGAGATAAAAATGGGATTTAAAGCATTGCATTTACCAGGAAAAGATTGTGGATTAAATAATAGAGTTGATACTGCAAGGATTACAAGGATATTTCTATAGAAGAGGGCTATAGGTTTTGATGGCCCTCGAGCGAGCAGTCAACAAGCAGTAAATCTGTCTTGAGGTGACCCAACTTCCAATGATTTACGAACCCAAAACACACTGCAAGAACAACTCCAAGTTACATATAAACTCCACCACCACCGCCACTTCTCACTACTATAAATCCCCTATGCACTCTTAACTAGGATGGAGTAGAATAGTACTGTGGCCATGTACATAGTGTTTTGTTGAGGCTGAGATTATTAAAGAAAAATACCGACACATGGAGGAATCCCTACCCCAACAATCTTGTTTTTGTCCCATTCCTTTTCCTATCTCCTCTTAATGTGGAGATACACGAGTCAAATTCCCTGCACAACACCTTGAACATGAACTCTTAAACATTTACCTACATTTCATTATCCGTAGGCCCTCCTGGCCCTTCTTTAAAAAAAATCAGGGAACTACAGATTGGAAATTAATAAGCCGGGTTTTAATATTGTTTTTATGATTTAGGTCGAGATGAGCTCATGTTCGGTACATTGGACCGGAGTTGTTTCTGCACACTGTCCCGTTTGGTACCGGTATGGACAATGATGTACATAGATCATTTCGAGGAAAGTTAGTGTTATTAGGGATGAGGGTTTGTCATGATACTAAAAGTATGCAAGTAAATTTATAAATGATTCAAATGCCTTTCGGAAAAATATTAATTTTCACGACTAGAACAATTGTCTATATCGTACTAGTACGCTATAACCAAAACAGAATGCGAATTGTTCTGAAACGTGACCCGCTAAAGTACGCGAAATTTTGACCCCTGGCCGCTCTATTTAGAACTTGAAAGGATATGAGAAATGGTGGATTGGAAAAGGGTCTGATTTGGGTGGGGGGGGGGGGGGTTTGGGTGGGATAAGAAATGTGTTTTATTCTAGGGAGAACGGAGAGTATGTTTTTGTCGCAATATATGTTGGTGGGGGCTATGGTGTTTTTTGTCATGATTTATTCCAGGTTTCCTTAGTAAAGTGAACCTTCCATTAGTTCTCCGTTGACTGGCCAATTTATTCTCCCTTTCTTCTCCTTCTTCTTCTAATTCAATTCAATTTCTCGCTAATTTCACCAGAATTCACGGAATCTCTTAAATCAAAAGACTCCTTTCTTCCACAAGCTCAGAGTCGTACAGAAGCCTCTCTCTTTCAAGCTAGAGGAGGAAAGAGTAGGGAAAAGGAATTCTTTTGTTACTTAAATGTCGTGAGAAATAGGGAAGGGAAAAAAATCAATTAAATCTCATCATGTTGAAGAATTAAAGTTGAATCTTGATAACTATTCATTCCCTCTCATTTTCTATGATTACAGGGCAGAGAAAATAGTTAGTTTTTTGGTCGGGGGGAGTGGTTGATGGTTGTGGGTGTCCCCGAGGATTTGGCCGGGTATAAAAGATGACGTCATTCGTCAGTGTCAAGAGGACCAGCCAAGCATTGGACGGAGACGGAGTGCCCGAGAAAAAAGCGGGGAGAGAAATCCGAATCTTTGGAGGAGAGATTTTTAGGAAATGAAACCGTTCTGAGGAGTTGATTTTGAGTCGGAGGGGATAAATCATACAAGAGAGAGAGAGAGAGGAGAGAGAAAGAAAGGCGGATGGATGGAATAGAGTACACCATACTACCCGGGTATTAGAAATGTCTAGCTGGGTATTCTGCCACAGGAGGAGAGACGTCTGCTCCTACTACCCGGGATTTTTAGGGGAGGGGAAGGGAAGATGGATGAGCCGATAGATGAATTGCCTCCCCCCGACAGACAACACAAATTCATATCATCATAGCCAATCATATCCTTTTATTCCACTTCACTCAATCCGGGTAGCCTCTACTACTACCCGGGTAGCCTTATCCTCGTGATACTTTTCCTCGGCCGGACTCCGTCCCTTATATACCCATCAGATCCGTGGAATCTCCGGACTTTTCTCCAGCAATGACTTATCTCTCTCCTTCTCCGAGGATGAAGTATGAAGACGGAGAGTGAGAGTTTTGTATTAGCCTTGTAGACACACACAAGACTTTATATAGACAGAGAGAGGCTACTACCCGGGTAGTGGTATGTGTTTGTATTTGGTATTTAGCTTAGTAGTTGGAGTTTTGGAGTTTTGTATGGCGTGTGGTTGTCAAGGGATGGAGTATGTTTTATGGGTTGGATGTTGGATGTGAATCCCCTCGTTGGTTGACATGACAAGTGATTTATGGCCAGAGTTTCCCTCACGTCATACCAACAGCCAGGCTCACTTGACACATCTCCATGACATCCCCAACAACTTCCTCATTTTCATATCCTACTACAACTAGAGCCAAACTTCCTACGACAAGAGACACTCTTCTCCGAGTTATGAAAATATTCCACACCACCAGCTTTTAGAATGTCAAAGCAAGCTGGAGGATTTTCAAAGGATTTAGGGATGAGTTTAGAGGGGAATGAATTTCAAAAAATTTGCACCCTTTTTTCCAGGGGATTTTTGAAAAAGCTATGCATGGAATATGCAAAAGGTTTTGAATTGCATTGTAATTTGAGCCAAGAAGCCGGGTAGAATAACACTAGAATCGGAGATTGTATCTATAAAAGAGTTATCTGAACCCGGGTGTTTCCGGATGGATTTTCGGACGGTGGAAAGGGATTGTAAATTGAGCCAAGTGTTTGTAGCTAAAAAGGCTTTTGGAGGACAGAGGAGACGAGTTTTTCCTCCGTTCATCTCCGTCTCTTTTTGACGGACATTCCATTAGGAAAACAGACATTCGGAGATGGAAAGCCGGTATGGTCGACCTCCTCACAAAGAGCAATGCATCAACTACCCTTTCATTTTATACCCGGGTGGGTGGGGAGCCTTCTTTTCTCGTTTCCCAATTCGATGAGTTTCCATCCTTTGAGATATTGTCGGCGAGTTGCTGCTTTCTCTTGTCGATGTTATGTGCAGGAGGGTATGAGTATTAGTGTAGTTAGTTAATAGAATCGTGTAGCGTCTAGTCATGGCCTTGGGGCTGTGAGAATGAATGAAAGGAGACATCCATCAGTTTTTATGTGTTTTGGCATGTGTGGGTAAATATTAGCTCAAGGGATAAATTATTACTTGACTCCTTTGATTGAATTATTAAAATTCTTACTCGGCCTCCCTTCACTCTTCTCATATTTTATTAACTTTCTCAGCCCCGATATATTTCAGTAGCAAGTTTTGAATTTTAGCAAGGATTTATTACGTCCTCTATTTGCCCTCCAAAAACTCACCTAAAACTCAGCTACGTGTGACCAAGTTACAAAATTTGAGATCCATACCGATTTTCAAGAAACAATTGGTTCCGAAAAACAACTATAACCCGGTGTTTCGAAAATCCTGCAAGTTCAACACTACGTTCCCTAGCAATCAACTTTGATAATGCAGATATCCTTATTACCTCATCAACTTATCGAATCCCAAGATTTCCTAGGCACTTTCAAGTCCTTATCTAAAGCTGATGGGATTGGACTGGAGACTATGACTTGAGATGTATAGTTTTGTAGAGGTGGAGGCTGGCTGTAAGGATGAGACAAGTCCTTGGAGGATAAGGGAGGCAATTGTGAGTCCAATCTTGCAAGAAGTTCCTCCATCTCCCCTGACATTCCTTTGATTGCTCGAGAACTGAAAATATAAGAGAAGCCTTTAGTCCCGTGCCACTCTCATTCCTAGTACAAAACCAAAATCTAATATTCACCCACACCATTGCGGTTTCCAGCCCTTCAACTCTTCCTTTCCCAAGGAGCTCGCGAGAGTCCATGAATATTCATGAAGACCCATGGAGCCCCCATGACCCTCCATAGAAACTGGAAGCACGGGAGATTTTACTTGAGCTAAAAACTTTAATATAAAAAATCCGGAGGGACGAAAGCATTCCACTGGATGTTATTTTCCCGTGCATTAAAAATCCATCGCTCAGTAATGCCAAAGAGTAATTAAAATTTGAAAGCTCTTCATAAAAACCCATAACTAATCATTGAAATCATTTTAATAGGTTGAGAAAGGAAATAAGAAGCCCTCCACTTCGGATTGGCCCAGGACACATGATGATGGTGGTGATCTTGGTTCCTCTCATCTCTGAGGATGATGACACAATGACACCTCTAAAAGACCCTCTCTCTCTTATAGGACAACTAATAAATGATATGACTTGCCAAGAGCAGTAGTGGCATGGCAGGGGCAACAATGAGATGAAAAATCGGCCTAAGGCTTTGAGCCCGGATGGAATTCACCTCTCCCGAGTTGAAAAGGCCCTGTTCTTGATATTAATAATAAAAAGGCTTTGGTGACTGTTGGGATTAGAAAGGGTCTCTCTCTCTGAGGGAAGAATATTTGAAATTTTGAAGGGAAGATCGGTCATCTTTAGAAATTTGGTTGAGGGAATTGAATGTGATATGGTAATTTTGTAAATGTGTCCTTTAGTGTGTTGGTTCATCTAAATGGTTCGTGGTGGATTACAAAGGAGGTGATGGATCTCTCCCGAGGATGTAGCCAATCATCCAACAATGTCTCTCCCTCAACAACATTTCTCAACCTGTCAAGTCTCCTTCAAGAATAGTCAAGAAGATCTCTCTCTCTCTTATAAGCGTACATGGGCCGTGTGGAGTATGGACGAACCTACCACCACCGGATCCATTTATAATATTAATTTCATTAGAATTATTATCACTGTGCTATTATCACTCTGAGCATTTGTAATGTTATTATTACTAGATATATTTTATTATGATTGCTATGATCCCTCCTGGTCTCTTCCGACGACTCCTTTGACCAAAGCCAATCCATCTCTGGGGCTATCAATCCCAGTTTGTAGAGTGGAGCTTCTCTCTCAAGATGATCTTGGGGTCTGTTTTAATTCTGTAAATTCTTCCGGTGGCAGTTTAAGAGGGGGGGGGGGCATACTCTTGCATTTCAAAGTTTTATTGATCGGGCTAGTGAGATTGTTAACATTCATTGTAACTCTGTTGTATCCTGAACTGATGATTGGAATTTGAATTCAAGAGAAAAAGAAATGAACGTAAAGTAAATGTAACTCTTTCAAAATTTTATCTATTTGTTAATTCATAGGTTACCACGTATAATATAAAGCCATCAAAGAAGTAGATTTTAAATTGTTTATAAAAATAGATTTGTACAAAAATATTAAGTGTCTCCGTGCTTAGAGGAATTTTTGAAAGTGTAGCGGATGTAGGAGATTAGATTCGCTCTGTTTTTGGTCGATTAGATGGGAAATGAGAAGAGGGCTGTTGACGTGTAAAGGTCTCTTCTGATGTTGGACTGATGGACAAATGAACCGTATCATCAACGGCACCAGCCGCACACAGACAACAACGGACAACAGCCAGTTGTATTTTTTGTCCATATTGATGTACATATTTTCTACATTACCAAAGTTCCATAGGGCTTCCCCCAATTATTTCAGGTAAGACTGGGACACAGAGAGCTAGAGGGAATTAGCCTAAGCTGTCGACTGTGACATCCTAACAGTGTCAACACCTTCCTGGGTAATCCCTTTTATGGATTTTTTAAGCTTTTTTTCTTCTTCAAATGCTTAAAAAAATACTTTCAGGGAGGTTGTTTACCCTTTGACTCCATTCTTGCATCGTCCTACCTTCCTGAACATAACAGGAGGGAAAAGTCTATTTCCAAGGGCTCACGAGATGGAAATTCCCCGAAATAAAGTCCCGTACTATTAAAATGGATGAAATTCCTTAAAGAAAACTTTCCTCCTCCCAAAGGGTGGATAAGAAATGATGTGATTTGGAAATGTATTTTTTATAAAGAGGTAAATCGCTCTTCCAGGGATCCCTTCATGGGCAGAAAAAGTAATCAAAGTCTCGTAACAAATTCGGGGGGGAAAGGGTCTTGTAATCAAAATTTCCTAAATTCATCGATCCCATCCAGAATGAACCGAGAAGTCCTGAGGGACGCTCACTCCCACTGACTTTTCCATTCTTCTCTCTCGGCGGAACAAGGAAACTCTCTTTTGTAGCACAAGGGAAAGTAACTTTCTCCCTTCTTGATAAACTCGGAAAATAAAAAGTATTCCAAACCCGGGTAGCACACAGCCCGCACTACCAACAGCTAATGCCATTCCCTGGAACAATAATGGGAACCTACACACACCAAAAACTATACCCAAACAATATCAAGAATAACTCTTTTCAAAGCTCATAGACCAGAGGCAAGAATAAGAGAGGACATGAGGCCGATTCATTACCTTCCACCACCACCGCCGTCTATACTACCACAATCATATTATCCTTTATTATTGACAAAGGTCTCTCCCTCTTATTATGTAATAAGATTGTGTCCTGAACAAGGCCTTAGAATGTCCTAGGGGCTGTCCACAAGCAACAATGGATCCAAGGTCCCCTCTACGTCCATTCTAGACGCCGACTTAAGGTCATAGCTTATGCCTACGGGAAGAAGAATGCAGGCTCTATTATGGATTTTAGTATGAGGGGAAGTCAGTGTCGGTTAGGGGAAGGTGCTCAGAGGCTTGTGTACAGCCCATGGGAAGTAGGTAACCGATAACCCGGCTTAAAATCGGCTATTGGATGACATTTTAACTTTAGAAATTCGGAAAGAGTTAACCCGGGTGAGACGGAGACGGACTTGACTTGCACTTTGTCCCTGTGCCAAGAAATCCAATTCTTAGACCTTTTTGTTCTCCACCGTTCACAGTGTGGTTTTTTGGGCTCTGGAGATTTATGAGACTTTATCGATTATGTTACACCACACACACACGTACATACAATGTCGTATGAAAAAATATAATCATTTCTCCTTTCTCCATTCACTTTGATAAGGTCACGGGATCTCGGGGCTGAGATATCAATAATCCTCCCTTCACTGAACACAGCTACACAGTGGCACCCACACCGGCTTATCACTTTGGCACTCACCCATTGTTACAATTATCACAAGGATTCAATAATGCCTAGTTCTGAAATAAGGGGAACCCGCATCCATGTACATATATGAGGCTATTGATTCCTAATCGATTAATCTGTCGATGAGTTGAAAAAAAGTATTTAGCTCATCGGTTATCACTTTTAAAAGCTTGTTTTGAGCTAAGGGACTTTGTAGGACCAGCTAGCTGATGGGATAAATGAAGCTGGTGCAAGAGCCAAGATTTTGAAGAGAAGAGATATGAGATGACACATGTTTTATGAGGGGAAAAAATCCATGGCCAAGTGTAATGACATGACATGAGGATGCCACACAGATTACAATGTAAAACAATCTGGGATGAATCACGCCGACATAGTGAATCGTATTAACAGCCTCCCTCTACCCTCACTGCTGCTTTTTCAGTATGACAGCATTCTGGTGACTTGTATTGCATTACACAGCCTTGGACCAATT
Organism: Agrenia bidenticulata; assembly: GCA_034694785.1. Classification (NCBI taxonomy): domain Eukaryota; kingdom Metazoa; phylum Arthropoda; class Collembola; order Entomobryomorpha; family Isotomidae; genus Agrenia; species Agrenia bidenticulata. The sequence goes on along the minus strand of JAQFYM010000008.1, from coordinate 146,525 downwards.
ACACTCTCTCAAAGCCACCACCACTATTCCTCAGCTACTACCGAAAACATTGATAATTAAATCCTTGAGTCAATAGAAAATGTGGGGAGAAAACTTTGGATTCTTTTTGGGTCTGATCCGTCCTGAAATATATTATTTGTCTAGAGTCTCGTATCATCTGCTACCTCCACGTTGCAATCTGCTTATTTTTGGAAATGTTTGTGAATGGAGGGCATGTCTAATAGAATTACTTGTCCAAGCCCAAATCCCCTTAGAGCTTAGTCCTAATCATATTTCCGATGCGAGGGATCTCTCTCTTGTTAGTCTGAATGGGATTGTGAAATTAATTATTAGAAAAAGAGTATTTTTTTGGTGTTTTCTTCCATAAAAGAAATGTATGATTTCGGTAAGATTATTGATCTTTTAGTGGGAAAGTCTTAAGTAAAGAAAAAAAGGCACTTAGTGAAGTTGTATTACGGGAGAAAAATTTGTTGGATTGAGCCACGAGGATCATCATCAGATCCGTTATCCTTTCAAGGGTCACCCATAGCTTAACGGGCTCTTATGTTTAAAATTGACCTTCAAGTGTGACCTCTGAGGGCTAGAAGGATGTGAGAAGAAGGATTGGGGGGATGAGAAGGGTGTGGAGTGTCTGGATGCTCCCGTGGAGATGGCCATATGGTGCAAACACACGATAGAAGTTAGCCACAGAGAAGATGTAACATCATCCGTTTATTCGGGAGAGTAAAATAGAAAAAAATCGGTTTTTTCGGGGAGAAGATGATGATGAGGCGGGTTGCCTGTAGAATGCTTATAAGAAGCTTTGCCATGTTCCGTGAATTTTTTTCTCTCCTCTCTCTCTCTTCTTAGCCGGGGACTAAAGTAACTAAACATGTTCCTTACTCTGTGTCTAGATTGTGGATTTGCTATTCCTAGCTCCATGTGCCTGGAGAGATAGGTGTGTATGTATGTATCTGTCTAATAGATTGTAGTCTGGTTGTTCAATACCCGGGTTCTTTTGTATTTCACACCCGGATCAATTTCCTCGGCAAATTGAACTTCTTTTCTTATTCTTGCCCTTTCTCTCTCTCTTTTTCTCTGAGGGAAGAAATGTGTTGAGAAAGTGAGGAAATATCTCATAACTTTCACTCGACATGAGATCTTCATTTTTTATTAACTAAGGATCAAGGGATGGATTAGGAGAGGCGGATTAAGACCCTCTCTGCTCCCTTATGTTATACCTCTCAAGATTCTCACAAGCTCTTATATTGTTCTGAGATGAAATCAACTATTACAATCTTTCGTGCAGGACCATGTGGTCTTTCAATTACGGAAAGAGAGAGAGAGAGAAGTTTTTGGAAAGTTTTTCAGAAGGATATCTTTGTATTCTATTGAAGATGGAGTAGAAATTTAGATGAAACAGAGTTTTAGGTGTTGCAGTTCAAAAATGTGTTAGTAGAGGAGGATGGAACAGGGGGAAGTTGAATATTTTATAAAGATTGGAAACTGAAATAGATGGGGAATTTTTCGTTGATACTTTTGAAATTGATTGAAATGGGGAAGAGATTTTAATTTTGATATGGAGATTTTTGTATTGGGATGGTTGGAATATCTAAGAGCCAAGACTTTTTTTTTCTGTAGCATGAAATAAGACATAGCACTATAGATGATCACATCAATTCGTCGTAGCAGAAAATTAGCTGATAAAACCTGAGTGAAAAAAACCTCTCAAAACAAAATGAAGGGATTTCCACCCGACATTTTGAGGTAAATTGTAAAGCAACTTATCAATCCTGTACTTGCAAATAACTAAATAGCTCACCCTACATTCTAGAACTAAACTTTCGAATAAATTGACTATCGAGAAGTAAAATACCGTACTTTGTTTCTTATCCTACGTTTCAGGTAATTCCAGGACATCTCAAGACTGCCTACAGGTAAATCCTCATCTCAAAAACTCCCTAACCACCAACAACCAACAGCTCCTCCATCCAACAATAAAGCAAGTCTAGGATTATGTGATTGTACTCTTCGAGATCACGTGGAGATGTTAGGTTGATAATAAATAGTTTTACATTCTATGGGGCATTAATAAAAAGAGCTCCTTCCGAGAGGCTTATCACTCTTATCATTGTTACCTTATTATTGATCTCATCATTTCACTCTTGTCTCATATCCTACTTATTTACAAGAGCCCCGTCTTATTCTTATCACTATATTAATGGAATTACTTGAGAGAGAAGGAGATATATTATGAATGTCCATATGGAGCTATTGCAACTCCTTCGCCTTTGATATTAGAGTGTCAGAGAAATGGGAGTTGGCCTACAGGGAGGGACTTTTCTACAATTGCCACATCTCGACGGGATCCGAGATTTAATTATATTTACAAGCCTCCTCCCAAAGTTATTAATACGTTTTCTCTTTAGCGTACATGATGATGAGATGATGAGGATTGTTGAGGATAGGCAGAAGGTAGAGTTGAAGGACTGGAGGCATATGCTATTGGAAGGTCTTTATTTTTATTGGGATATTTGGATAAGATTGGGGATAAGGGATAAGAAGGATGTGACAATTTGTGTGAAGGAGTAGATAAGTGCGTGTAGCTCCTAAGGATGTGGACAAGTAGTAAAGTTCATATATGTGTTTTTAAAGGAGCCCCAAAGTGCACTTTGGAGTAATAAAAGTAACAATTTGGAAGGATATATGGCCTCCTTTGCTCACTTGTTAACAGGGTTGATACCCGGGTTACTTGATACCCGAGTTTCCCGGAATCGGAGGATGTAGAATTTTCCCTATCCTCTCTCGCCTTGAGAGATAGAACTGGGTGGTGGTTGTACTATTTCTCTATCTGTGGGCTCATTCTCTAATATGGATACATTTAGGTGGCTTCACCGAGGCTTTTATATATTGACCACTTGACCTCAAGGGTTAACAGGTTTCCCATTACAATCTCATCTTGGACCATCGGCCGGTGCAATCTTTCGGGGTTGGATTTTCATTTGTAGTTTTAACTCCTGGTTGTTGTATATTTAAAAACAAATTCTATTGACAGTTTTACCACTTTAAAAAATTTCTACTTAAACACCACGTCAATCTATTAAGTAGTTCAATTAATTAAACATATTTTAATTTCTAATATAACTTTAATGTCAAACAAAAATAATAAAAATAAATTATTTGAGAATTAATTTCCAAGTGAATGGTGTTTAATAAAAATCCCAGAAACTTACAATCCCTTTCTATTTGAGTTTTCTAAATTCTAGAAATAAAACTAAAGAAGCTAGTCTAAACTAAAAGTTGACCCGTACCCAAAGCTGGTGGTGGTATATGGATGCACGTATTTCCAGCCTTGGCAAAGGCCGACAGAGAGCCAGTAAGAATTTCCCATGTGGATCGATTAGGAAATGAAAGGTAATAATTTATTTGTGGAAACGTACAAATAAGCTAGAAAATCTACCTTGAGTTTGATGTAATAGAGGATTGCGTGCAGTTTAGCCTGGGAGATTAGTTCAGCTCTCAGGTTCTCCAATTCCAAACCTCGGAAAACTTATCCTCTCCAATTCCACATGTTCACCTATGAGGACAGAAGGGCCGTCCATAAACCACACTCGGGCATAGACTCCATCACTAAAGCTCTTTACACTTTGACCCTTACTTAATCCCTGTTACCTTTCCGTCTCTCAAGCTCTGAAGAAGTTCTAGTGCCACAAGTCCCAAAGTCCCTGTAATTAGTCATTCCAATGAGTCGAGTTGAGTGAGTTTGAGGCTGACTCAACTGTAGTGATTGGAGTTATGGGTGGATTTGACTCAAGCTCATAAGGGCATAGTTTATGAACGAGCCGGGAGAGTTAAATTTGTAGATGGTAGACAAGAAAATGATTAAATAGTAGAAAAAATAGTTTGGAGGTGAGTTAGGAAAGAAATGTCGGGTAGAGACAAAGACTTCTTTACCTTATTGCTCTGCTCTCAGGTAATTAGTCCATTCGTACATATAGACTCCCGTTATGCATTAGTACTTCCTTCCATCCCCACTAATCCCCCCTGTACAAGCCACGGCCGCACAGCCTTCTGGTGGCCAAGGAATCTGGAATTACTAAAAGAAATAGAGAAGACTAGAGGAGATTAAATGTAATTGGTATGAGGAATGGTGGTGGTGGTGGTGGCCCGTGAGAAAGGTCCAAACTCTCTGTAATTTAAATGCAATCAAAATCTCATTAAAGACCACCACCAACACACGCCATCATTTCTTACAGATCGATCATCCCCCCGCATCCTAGTCATCATCATCATCAACATCAACCCACATCTGACACTGGCACATCAGTCTCTAGCACGTTTTTCATTGTTGCTCTTCTAGCACATCCGGGCATCTCGGGTTTTTTCAAGCTCCATTTACAATAGTTTCGAATCTTAAAAGCTCAAGGGGCATCGATTAATTTGGCTTTACATAGCCTAGGAACTTTGAAGACGACTGCTTTGAACGGAATCTGTTGATTCGTGATTAATTAGCCTGTGGCATCAAGTAGTTCGGACATTTCATATTTTTGCAGCTTGACACATAGCTCCGAAAAATTCCAGGATGACACCACCCCGGGTCTTTCAGTCCATCTTGGGATGGAGGGTGGCTTCTAGGCTTATTTCAGTGGAAATTCAGAGGGATTTTTTTTGTTCTAAATCTCAAGTGATGATTTCCTTCTGGACCTAAGCCATGTGTTGCTAGCTGTTGGGCAGAGTTGGTTATATATTCTAAGATGAAATATAGAGCTCAGATAGGATTTCTGGGAGAAGGATGTGCTTTTGAAATTGAAATCTGTGGATAAGTTGAGGAGCCATGGAGCCCTGCCATGCAGAACTGGGAACTGGCTCGGGTGATTAATGACCGAGTTTGACATGACAGCTTCACTGCCCACAAAATCCCATCTTATAATTTTTCTAATAATGGCTCCCCTTGTTCTTATCCCTTTTCTCTGATGGCTTTCAAGATGGTCGTGTTCTGGAGGTTTGAGGGAGAAATTATAAATTCACAATGTGTACTCCGGCTAGAGATTGAGATTGGAATAGCTTAAATTTAAAAGTGACAATTGGAAAAATTAAATGCTTTTGATTTTAAAATGAAATTATGCTGTTTTTCTAAAAATGATTTGCTAGCATTCCCAACTGAATTTATATAAGGTTTTATAAAATTTTAAGTTTTGTCAGATTAAACTACACTGTTAGATAAAAAAGTAAAATAATTGAGTAAGTGCAAATACCAACTACCTTGAACCATAATTTTACACAGCCGACGTTTTCAAAATACTTAAAACCACGAAAATCATCGCTCTCCTCAACTCCTCTGTATTGATGAGTTCAATCCAACAAATCGACAAGTGCTCATGAAAATAAACGCTTAAAATTTTAAACAAAACATCTCTTGCACAATAACAAAATGGCCTTCAGTCTCTGAGATTCCTGAAATCCATTGAAATGCACAATATTTCTCTCCTGAATTTTAACATCAGAAGATTCGGGGATATTCCTTCAGAGTTTCAACCTCTCGTTCGTTAAAAACTGTCCCTGAGCCAAGGGGCAAAAGGGCATGTTAGTCACGGTGCATAAGTAATATGTGAAAAATCCTCTTGTACAGCTACTTGAGAAATGAGATGTCAAGCTAAGTTGGTTGGGTCTACAAAAAAACAAGGAGAGAGGAAATGGAATCCCAAAAGGAAGAAAGGTACAAAGTGACTTGCCAATCCAAACTCTACGACACACTCATTCACCCGATCCCTTTTACACCCAAATCAATCCTATTTATACAAATGTATAAAAAAAACACACAGAGAGCTAGATATTTAGGATTGTAAGACAATTTCATGCTCAGCACTACCTATATCAATACATACGAAGCTGTATAAGTAAGATCCCTAAAAATATCCCTTTAAGGATCTGTAACTCTTGGTGTATCAAATGGAATTAGATTTTCATCCCAAGCCATAGGAAGAAAAAGTGTGACGGGTTTACAGGCTCAAAGAAATGCCATCAGTCAATTTCAAAATTTCCAAACTCTTTCTAATCTTCAAAGTTTTTAGTAGTGGCTAAGAATGAGCTGAAGATATTGGAAATTTCCCTAGAATATTTTTTATGAAATTCTTTAATCACATGAACTACAATTAATTTTGAAATCTCCCTACCTGTGACACATCCGACTTGTCAAACCAAATATAATTACATGCAAATGCATTTTTTAATATAAAGTAGTGGAGATATTTCATTTAAAAACACAAAGTTCCCTCAACCCTCTCATCCCGGGTTGATTGCCGAAATATTGTGTAGAATTAAATTTAAAAAGTGAAAAAGATGTAGACTATCAGTTTTTCTCTTGTGAGTTTAGGTAGTTTTTTTCCCTTCTTCTCCTGTTCGTTCTTTGAATGTAAATATTGTTAATGTATTTTGGTGAGTATTTTTCAAGTTGTCACATCTGGAATCTGTGGGCGAAGGAAGTTAGGGAAGGAAGAGGATTTGAGTCCCTTTCTCTTCTGCATTTCAAAAGGGATGAAAAATGTCATGCCAAAAGAGATATCTCTTCTCCCGTTCAACAGAATTATACAAAAGAATAAGGAAGAGAGAAGGAAAAAAAATCCCGGGTCTTCAACCAAGGAGAGAGAGACAACCCGAGAGGGGAGTCCAAACAACTATAAGCCCCCTTCTCTATAACCAGATACAAGGTGGAGAAATTCATAGGGAAATTTATAACATGCATACTCGGATATTTACACACTACTATTTATACGGAGTTAGACACACTAAATAACACGGGCAGTGTCGTGGGCCTCAAAAGGGTTCGTCACTCCACATATCAATAAAACATAATTTAAAAGCCTTAAAACAAAATTAATTGCCAAAAAACTATTTTTACATATAGTCAGATTGTTTGAGACTTTTTCATAATTTGCAGTACAATTTTGAGTACATTAAGACCTGAGAGGGCATTTGAAAATTGAATACAGAGGGGGGGCTTACAGCAACTTAATGAAACGAACAAGAACCGACTTTTTGGTGACTGAAGCTGTTGTAAGTGACCAGAGGTGTCAATTCAATAGCTCCCAAGATAATCTGAGGGTCAAGGGGTCTTCGACACACAGGTTGACATTATTCCGTTAGCTTTTAGTCTTGTAGATCTTGTATCTCTAGACACTAGAGCTCTGTGGAGAGTGTGTATGTATGCGTGTGTGTGTGGTGCTGTCAAGTCGTATAAGCCAAGCGGGTCTTTCCTCATCTCATTATGACAAACTCATGAGAGCCTCCATTTGGGTGACATGACATGACTCAAGAAAAATACAAAAAGGAAACTAAAAAATCTCCTCTCTTCAAAGATGTGTTCTGCATAGAATTTGCATTTCCAAGGACTAAAAAATGACACGGAATTCCTCCATAGTTATTTCATCTCGTGTCCTATACACACCCACCTACTACTGCACAAGGATACATTCTGTATTTAGGTCCATACTACAGAACCCTTCTTGGTGACTCTAGACAAGACAAGGGAAAAAGTTGCAAGGAATTCATCTCCGAGTCTCTCTTTTTTCCAAAGAAATCTCATAAAGATGCAGAGGAGACACTTTCCCTGTCACCTCAACTTTCATCCTGACTGACGACCTCAACAAAAACACACACGAAACTTGTACAAGGGTCGGATCCACTAGCCTCTCCCCCAAAAATCTCACTAATACCCATTCCCTCAGCTTGGTGACCTTTACAGAGTTTAAAAATTTCAAACAGTACGCTCCTTACTCTTACTTTTATGCCTCCATGGAAAAATCCAAGTCTCCCTTTTCAGCTGAGAAGTTTAAACACAAGTTTCGTTAAAACTAATATCTATACCTAGAGAGATATAAAAAAAGGACTGTGTTTTCACTGCTTGAGAGGAGACATTGACGAAGACGAAAGGCGGATGGACTTTTAGCTCTATCTCGTATAGTTTGAAAAAGGAGAGCCGGTGGTGGTACTCTCTCTCTACAGAGGCTGTACTACGTGACATCTAATCTCCTGTCTTCTCAGGAGGGCCCGAGACTTGAATTCCGAATCATTTTCCCCGAATTTCTAATCAAAATGAACAAAGTCAACCCAACCTGCCTGCCTCTTTGGAATATATTCACAATTCAGTCAAAATCTTAAAGGAAATGAGTTGGGAGGGCGAGCTTATGAATTCTAAATTGTAAATCCTCCGAGCTCCTCTCAGCCCTGGTGTTAATAATATTATTATGTTGTGGGGGAGGTGCCGAATTGTAATCAAATCTTCCTAGGGATAGAGACTACACTGAAGATCCTCTAGGAACTCTAGAAGAGCTATATCCGGTCAACCACAAGGACATGGAAGATGGGACTTTGGCTCAGCAAGATTTGACATCTTGTTCATTCATTTAGATTATGGGCTCATTTCCTCATTCTTCATCACCAGCTGATTCGGAGATTACTATACGAGCTAGAGTATGAACAAGGTAGTGTCAGATGTTGGTGGTGGTGGTGGCAAGTGGCTTTATGTGGACGGAAGTGAGCCGGGCTCGGAGGGAGCGGAGATATTAATAATGGAATCCCGGATTTTGAAATGCGATCATCAAGATCATTTATGCCATACTGGTGGAGTAGCCGTAATGTTTGCTTTGGTGCTTGGTACTTGGGATCAAGTCTTCCGGGAAATCCGGATACAACACTCGGAAGACGTGGCCCTCTTCTCTCTTCTCTAGCTAATTCTAAACAGGCCGGTGGTGGTAGTGAAAATTCAATAAAAATTCAGCACAGGGTTAAATAGGGAATTCCTCTCCTGACTGCTCTCGTTCCTGAGACAGGGTGAGTGAAGTTTAGCTGAGGAGGGAGAGGCGGGTATTGTGATGCCTGGGTATTATATGGAGAGAGGATTCTGATTAGGATGCATCGGGTAGGATTGGGATGCTCCGGTTGGAGGGGACTTACCCACTGACTACTTAATAAGCTCGGGGAATACAAACAACCTTGATTGCTATGTAAATCCATTTTAATCCTTGGGAACAGAAAGGAGTCGATTTTTTATTCCCTTCAAGCTTTAGGACTTGCTAAGCGTATGGTTTCCTTCAAGGGTGTGCCCATTATATTAACGTGTATTTCGGAAACCTTTTCGTTTTAAGATGACAAATTATGGTTACCTTCTTTTTGGAAATTAGACGTAACTTTATAAATTTAAAATGTCAGGTTTGACATTTAGCAGTTGAATTTTTTTTTAAATTGTTTAATCTTATATTCTGAATCAACGTCTATAACAATTTTAACTTTATGTTATTTACTGAGATATGTTAGTAGATTATATATATATATTAGATTATAGCCTACACTCAAAAGCATGGCAAACAAACCCGGTAAAAGTATTATAGAGAAATCAAAACAAGTGTTTTAGCTCACAATCGAACCGATTCCAATCTCTGACACTAAAAAGACCTCTAATTTTTCATGACTAAATCGTTTCCAAGAATTGGGCAAGCATTTGCTCTCAGAAATGTAAATTGAGCCGAGGGTGAGCTTTGTTTCTGAAGCCCTGAGTGTTTTTGAAGAGTGACATGACATCTCCGTAACGTTAGCCACATAGTTTTTTTTTCCCTTCAAGATGTAATCTCATCTCAAAAAGGATGGCAGCCACTCAAAGGCCCTCGTGTCAATTATCCTCTTCGGTGGCACCAAAAGCCCAATCCCTCTGAACCCTCAGACATAGGCCAAGTGCCCTCTGAATGATCCTTACACTGTAAATTCTAATGCTACATCCTGGGACCCAAAAATCTCTGAACCTAATTTTTCATCTTCTTACTCTTGAACATTTATAAAATACTTAAATATGGCCACCTACGTATTTCTCTAGTCTCGCGTATTGTATTCCAATATGGGATACAGATATAATATAATCAACACTTGAGATTGTAGGTCAAACCTATAGCTGAATTGAATCTTAACCCTGCTGACATTTATCAGAAATGATGCTTGGATTGATTCTATTTTCTAATAATGAATATCTGCCGTTTTTTAAATTCTCTGATTGTGGTTTGTATCCAGCGATGGAAATTTGTGCTGTTAGATGGTAGTTTTTATTTGTATATTTATTTGTATACTTTGCACGTCTTGTTGATAGTCAAATTTAAAAAAAAATAAATTGCAAATAATGAAGATCGAGAAGAGCCACGACAACGACCACGACGTTCTCCTAGCTAATCCTTCCTCAATTCCATGGCGTGAAATTTAGATCCAATTGAACAAGGTTTTAAAAAATTCTCTCTATTTAATAGTTTTCAAAAATAATAAACGATTGTAAGAATCACATCTTCCTACCATACTACATATTGATAGCACAAAAGTAGTCTCATAATATGCGATGAAGACTGGCCAAGCTAGTAGTTGGATAATAAATCAAAGATCAATGACCATTTCCTTTTAGCCTCGTAGAGAAACATGCAGACCGCACTCCCTCCGACTAAAGACGATTAGTATTTTGATTCCCGACCGAAGGCTACTACTCTCCATAGATGATTGTGCGGGGAGGACTTTGTATATATTTATAAAAGGGGGTGGTGGTGGTTAGATTTAAAAGTTGGGACTGTATTGGGTGTGACAGGTTTGCAGGATTAATTGTCCAGCGTTTCCCTCCCTCAAAGGAGAGAGAAATGTTCTTGTAAGAAAATGTGCCAAAAGCAAAAGTATGTAGAAATCCATCCCTGTCACTCCCATCATGTATTTTCCCTTCCACTTCCACCCGGGCATTTTTCATCCCTTTGCACACCCAAAGCGAAAAAAACTAGCCGAATTCGGGTATTACGAAAAGGTCCGGGCGTAAACGTCGTCCGACACGAAATTCAAGCCCTAAGTCCTCCCCCCGACCGAGGACCTTACAAGACATTCCAAAGCTAGTTTAAAGCCCATTATGAAGGGGTTCAGGATTCGAAAAAACTGTCTAGGGTCACACTACTTTGAGAGTGAGGTCTGTGAACATAGTTTGTGAACAACCCGGTGGAGACTCCATTCTTAGGAGCGGAACAGGGCCTATGGATCGGCATCTCCGAAACTTGGAAGACAAGGACAAATTAGGACGGGAGGACTTGTGAGAGACTCTCTCAAGTCCTCCCAATACATCAATAACAATCCAATGCATTAGATTACTACATTATTACTCCCTTTTATCCCAAACTGATTTCTATACACAAAAAGCACATCCATCTCATCTCATATATAGACTGTTGGGTAAGTGTGTGTGTATGTGCCCCCACTGGTATTATGTACAAGGACTAGCATAACATTCCACTGGAGAAAAAAAAGCTCTCTCTCTCTTTCTCTCTGCCCTTTCAACCCCAGAAGTTGACTGATCTCCCTTAAGATTAAATGACCCAAGGAATGTAGATCTCCACTAACTCTACCCCAGCTAGCCAGGAGGAGAGTATGAAATCCGAATTGGGAGATTGGAGAAAAGTGACCTTAAAGCGGGTAGGGAGAGAGTAAATAAATCCCGGGTTTTCTAAAGTGAACATATTTTTCCACTTAAAGCTTCCATTACATTACATCTCTTAAGACTTGCGATGCCATAACACAATACACCAGAAAGCCCAAAATCACCATGCACTCTGTAGTCGGACCAAGTTTCTGAATCTCCTTCCACGTCGGAATCTTATTTTTCCATGTGAGCATCACACTATAGTTCCTATTATTATAATAAGAAATGTATATTTTGTGGGGAGGGAATTTTTCAAAATTTTTCTAAAAGGACTCGGGGAATGCCATTAGGGAGTGTATTTTTTTCCAAGAGGGAAAAGTCCCGAAGTTTTAGCCATAGTCGTTAGTTTGATTGAAGGGAAGGCGTGCCTGAGATGGAAGAAGTGTAAGAAAAGACTTTGTATTTTTTGGCCTGTCTGTCTCGACGGAGAATGATTTATGGGAGCGATTCCGGCCATTTTCCTATTCCATCAGTTAGGCCTCAAGCTCTCTCTCTCTATTATACCTAGTTCCTATAGATATTATCCTATCTTGGAAAAGGATTATGGAATATCACCCTATTATGGACTCCATATACTTTCTCGACAGATCCATACTCTTTCCCCAAAAAACCAGCCAGTAATCCTTCACACACATACACCGACCAACAACATGTAATGTAATCTTGCCCTCCTTTGTCTGCTCCCTTGGATAGATTTACAGAGTGAACCCTTTTGAGCCATTATTCTTAAATCGAAAGAGCCCCCCCCCCTTTCTGGCATGAATACAGCCAGGTATAGTTGGGAGCCTTAGTTTCCTCTAAGAGGGGATGAAAAAAATATACTTGATTGTATCAAAATCTAATAACATTCTGTCAGCTGAGAATGGAAAAGGGGAGAGAGATTGGACCAGAGATGAGATGATGAATTAGCAATTTACCCTTTTCTATGTATCAAATGTTTTATATTTCTTTAAGGTTAAGGGGAATGGGGGAGGAGTGTTTTTTTAGGGAAATCTATGGCTAAATACAAATAAAAAGAAACAGGGAATAGTGTATAGGGAACGGGTAGGGTTTTGAAGTTTAATTTTAATATTAATATAATATCCCTGTCAATGTCAGACTCCCCTCACAGCCTGGTCTACGCGGCTACTCTGGAGGAGCGGTTTGGATTTGGGATTCGAGAAGGATTTCTTTATAGCTTTTGAATATATATACAAAGGTTGAGGATTGTTTTAAGTTGTAGCATGGTAAATAGCTAAGAGAGTATAGAGTTTTGATTGAAGAATCGAATGGTAGGATTTAGTATGAGGGATGATGATGATGATGATTATAATGAAGGTGATGATGATGATAGGGATGGGAGGCTGGAAATGTCCGCGTGTCAAGCTGGCTTGTGCACAGTCTTTGAGCTGCGAAGATAATTGCATTTCTATTAATTTACATGATTTCTCCTTAATTGGAATGTCATTATTATTTTAATTAACCCTTGAGCTAGATGGTGAGATGATCTCTATGAGGATAGCATTGACGGTGTCTTCTGAGGATTTGTGTGTGGGATGTGTTAGTGTAGTATAGGCTATATAGGTATTTTGAAATCATGTGTGATTTTGATTTCAGGGATGGGGCCAAGCTTCCATATAGTTTACAATATTTGGGTAATTCATATTTAGATGGGAGGATGCCAATGTTAATAAAGCTTAAGTGGATGGAGATGATTGGAGATTTATAGGATTTATGGTTTTTGAGAGTTACGGAATTAGCAGATCAGTTTTTGTAATTCGCATTACGTGGATTCCTTATTTCTTACTCAACCTTGGACCAGGAATTTATAATCTATCTATCTATTAATTTATTCACTTGCTACTTTAATGCAAAATCGACTTTTGAGGTTTTCAATTTTTCCAAAAATAGTTTCAAAACTCATGATTGTAAATAAAAAGGAAATATATTTATGTAACTTGTGTATCTTAACTGAAACAGATCTTACAATCTACTCATTGATCTAAAGTATGACCTAAAGATATCCAAAGCTTCTGATACGAAAATGAGCTAAAATCTACACCTCTCTTCAATCTCATCTGTTCTACGATAAAATCATAATCTCCATCAATCAGCCAATAGTAATAAATACAACTCAGACGATAAAGAAAAATTAACTATTGCTACAAAACTTGGATAAAAAGATTTCCCCTCTTGCTATCCCAAAGCGTATGCGGAAAAGATAATAATAATAATAGAAAGAACCACGATCTCGTAAATAAGAAGGGTATAAAACCTATTTGTACTTGGAGAGGCTTCAAGACGCGATTCACACGTTGGAGAAGTGTGAACGCCAACTTCTGATAAGTGTTGGATATCCATGGTTGATCCGAGGTCCACCAGACGTCAGTTGGACCTCTGAGTTTTTTTCCTCCCGGTTTGATTGACAGTTGTAAATGAGGGTAGATTAATTCTCATTATGATATCATGAGTGTCCTGTCAGACCTCTACCAATCCCAAGGCTTAGACAACCAGCAGCCATACTGCCATCCACAAAGACTCCACCCGACCACTTCGTTCTATCATCCATCAATGTCAACCCAATCCCTTCCCCCTTCCCGTCTCTCCTCTACTAAACCTCTCTCCGTCGTCATACACAAAATTTATATCAAGAGGTGATATTACAACCCGAACTTGTATGTATTAGTGGGACACACATATATAACACAGCAGAGGCAAAAGAATAACCCTCTTCTAGGGTAAATATATACATGTGTATTTTTTGGCAAAAAAAACGGGTAGAAACGGGAGCGGAAAACCTCTTTCTGGGATGAGATTTTGCAAACAAGTTAGAGACAGAGAGAGCGAGTTACCCGGTTTGGGTTTAAGGGGATATGGAACAATAGGACTTGGAATTGGATGGAGAGTTGACAGTGTTATTTGCAAGCTTTTTGGCTACTACTGACATTTCTTGAGGAATGTTTTGCTGAAATTGAGCTTTCATGAAGGATCAGCTTTTGCATAACTCATCACTCAAAACTTTGAAAAAAAGTTTCAAAATTTTACCATTGCAGCTGAATGAAAAATTAAATGCCTATGATTGCTAAACCTGATAAGCTAATGGTGTACGTCACGTGTAACCATGTGACTTGATTGGAGCTCTGCGTTTTTTGGTGAGAGAAGAAACGCGTGGAGGATGATGATAAATGAGATGAAGACGAACGGGTTTTTTTTAAACGTTGAAATAACGGGATACTTTATATATATATTGCATATATAATCTATGTATATATCATGTAATAGTAAGGATAATAATATTAATAATAGTTTAATAATGATGATGATAATAATAATAATATATTCATACTATGTCGATGTAACCTTAGCCGTCGTAGTAGTAATAATAATAGAGTCATCGGCCTCACTAATATATTCTTAATATACTTAAAACGAACCTCTCTCTATGTATATTATATATTACGAGCTGGGTACTTGCAATAAAAGCTATTAAATATCTTAGGTCTAGAAAAAATGGTATAATATAGTAATACACAGAGTGCTCCTTCTGCTTGTAGTTGTTGTACTATTTTACACGAACTATCGCTTACAACTAGTTTATACACAAAACTGCGGGTCTAAAATATGTACACAGAGATAGGATATCAATATACTTACTATATGCCTCTTACTAAAAGTCCAAGATTTAATTAAAACATCCAACCGGGTAATATTCAATATTCACATGTAATTTGGGGGGCAAGTAACCTAGCCCTTTAAGAAGAGACCTCTCTCTCTCTGACCTGGAAAACTCTTAAAGTAATTAAAATACTTTTTTTTACCTGAAAATTAAAAGGATCTCTGCTGCTGAGGATTTAAAAAAATCTTGTCCAGGTAGGGATGACCAAGACTGGGGTGGTTTTAGTTTTCACCGAATCGGTTTTTTTAGACTTTGTAGGAGTATTGATAATACTTTTAGCTGGAGCTTTTTTATCCGTCATTACCGGGTTTTTTGAGGGTTGTACTGGGGTTTAAAGTGTTGGTGGTATTGTTGATAGATTGGATTTAATTTTTGATTCCAAATACAAGAATTAAATTTCGAATTTGGTAAGAGATGTAAAATTTACATCTGAAGTAATTAATATCAATAGTACAAAAATAGCAACAACACCACCAAACTTTTAAAATTCCCCAAAAGTCCTCGGAAACTTAAAAGGGAAAGTTATAAATTTGTCAAAGGAATAAAATAAAATATTGTTATTACACTGAAATATGGATAATGAAGATGACCATCTTTAAGAATGGCTTCGTATATTTCGTATACATCAAATCACTAGGATCTTTCCTCTCTCTGTAAAGACTCACTCGTCAATACAAATGAACTTGGGGTGTGACTATAAAAAATTTTTGCCTCTTCATAAAACACAGTTTGTCCTGCCTTCCATAAATATTTCAAAAGTATCACGGTGACAACTTTTTCATCTTATTTTTTAAACTGCTAAAAAATAGTAAACTCATAATATTTCCTAGTGGCTGATCCTCAACCCTTTTTTATAAATTGACAAGATGGTTTCTCCCTTTGTGGAATTTTCATTAACGTTATGAACAGTTTCTCGTATACATTGGGTCATTATAACATTGGTTCCTTTGTAGATCATCTCGTAAACTTATTTCGCAAAACATTCCACCTGGCCTACATGAATATTTATAGGAATTACTGGCTCTATAAAATAGTCGTTGATTAAGCTTTGATTTTAAACACCGAATTTCTTCCCTTGATTGACTGGATTTTGAATGTATTTTTTAAAGTACCCCTTGCTTTTTAATAAGGTAGGTCAATGATAACTTAATAGAAATTGATGGGAATAAGACTGAGGAGAGAGGAGTTTTGAGAGTGACGTAGGAGAAGCCACACACGGCCATGATTTATATCCCCGTTATCCTTGCGCAATATCCCCTCTTGCTCATCCTTCCCGTTAATGTCCCCGAATACGGGTTAGGAAATAGGGAATCAGCTGGCTTTTATATTCCCTGGTTGATGGAAGCCTGGGGAGGACAACGATGACTTCGAGACTATTTAAAAAACTTAATGTTTTTTAATAGTAACTCATACACTACCCCAATGCCAGTATGATCAAAATATAGCAATAAAAATCTACATGTCTTAAAATTAAACAAATTAATCATAATATTAAAATACGGTGTTGAATGTTTTAAAATCTTTTAAATTCCTATTAATTTCAAACTCAAGTTACTAAATAGAAGCCAGTAATTCCCAACTATTTCTTACACAGCCAGTCAGTCCTCCCGAATTTAAAAAAAAACTGAGAATACTCAGCCTCTCCTTTCCATAAAAATTGTAAACTCTAAAACTCGAATCTAAAACATAAAAAAGCAGATCAAAGCCCTAATTTTGAATTTCTTTCGTCATGTAAAAAATAGCCGAAAAATAAAAACCAGGGACAGATGAGAGAAACGTGTACACCGGGTGACTTCCCTAGCTTCGTAATAAGTATCTCCATCCCTAAGGTAATAACTTAGTCCGTAGGTATTCCAGTAGATCAGTAATTGCTAATTAATTAGCGCATCATTGCTGAGAAACACACGTGACCATAACTCGTACACTTGCCATGCAATTGCTGAATCCCCATGACACATCCCTCTCTAGTGACACACACGTCTAGCTAATTTTTTTTAGATACAACAACACACTCGGAGGAGAGGAACAGGGTCGAGTAATTAACACTAGAGCTATTGGGTAATTAAAACTAGGTCACCCCTGTAAGCTAGCTAAAATACTCGGCTATATCTGTACCTACTTAATTAGTTAATAGGAAAGTGGGGCGAATACCATTTGTGTCTGCTGGAATCGATGGCCGATAACCGGTACTCGGTAACGGACTATGACGAGTACTCGGCCACCGACAACCGCCTTCCCCGTGCTCAACTGAAGATCATGTTTTTATATCATGTCAATATTGACGATGAGTTCTCACAACTTTTACGTATATCTGTCTCTCCATGAGGAGGAGTTGATTAATTTAACTAATTACTCCATTATTTATCTAGTAATTAATATTATGCTCAAATTCTTGTATACCTTCTGTATATCGCTTGGGTGGTTGTCTGTAATAGATCTGTGGACTTGTATACACGGCTAATACTGTCTCATCATCATTGTGGATATCTCTACACTCCTTGATCATATTTATCTACCCAATTCCATACCACCTCAATTATCTTCAGACACTCTCCCCTGCGTTGATCAAGGTTAGTAGTTTGCCCTTGTCGTGGGGGGTGGGGTAGGGTATGAATTCTTAGTTAGTAATTAGCGGCTTAATTAACAGAGAAAGTGTTTTGTATTTAAGAGTAGGAATGAATATAAAAAGGAATTAAATTCGTATACTCATCCCACGTCAATAATCCTCTCTCTCTCTGGATTCCAGTCCTTGGTTATCCGTCAAAGGTGAAGATTTGGATAAGTCCTTATCCTGGGGAGCTTGTCACAACACAGGCATAGATATTTTGTAGGTTAATTTTACAACTAAACTCGAAGGTGTTTAATTAATCACTTGCACTGGATTTAAAATAATTATTTCATTATGGGGGTATTTTTTTGACTGATTTCGGATGTCCTTTTGATTTTCTTAGGAGTTGATTGATGTTTTTTGAAGGTCTTTGTGAGATTTGTTGAACGTTGTTACTTTTCATGGCTTGAGTAGAGGTGTTCGAGATGTTCGAGATGTGTCCGGTGTTGATGAGATGCGGTGATAATCATGAGGTGATTGATGATGGTGGTGGAGCTTACGAATCTGCGAAATTAAAATTAATATCATTAGCCATCTTGTTTTTTTAAGTTTTCAATTATTGTTAATGCTTTCTAATGATCGTAATAATTGGTGTTACGCAAAACTTTAAATTCATTTTTGCAATCGTATTAATTTCAATAAAATATCAATCTTCCGACTACCGAAGATAATTTAAAATCCTGCAATTTATTTTAAGTTGTGGATGTCCTCCTAAATACTAAAACCGTTTAAGCGGATTCTGTTTTTAAACGATTGACAGCATAACCAGCATTATTCCCGGATTATTTAAGCGGGTATTTAGCCAGAAATAAAAACAAAAAATAACCCACCATTGTCAGAGCCTTCGGAATGAGATTCCACTTTAGTTTTATTCTCCTTCTTCCATTTCATTCGTCGATTTTGGAACCATATTTTGATTTGTCGTTCAGTAAGACAAAGGGCATGGGCAATTTCAATTCGTCTTCTTCGGGTCAAGTATCGATTAAAGTGGAACTCCTTCTCCAACTCAAGCGTCTGGTATCTCGTGTACGTCTGACGGCCTCGTTTCCTCTCTGCTTTAAACACACAGACAATTATATACTCATCCACACACACTTTGTAGCAATCATCATCCCTTCTCATCAATCATAGACACACCATCCTTATCCCCCATCATCCAATCCATTCAAAAACAAATCTTAACATTAAACTAGAGAGACAAGACAAGCCATAAATTACACTCCACTTGGCTCTTAATTCCAAAGTGTATCGGGAAAGTATCGGGTAGCTTGCCAATCGGAAAGTCTTAGAAATCAGCTATGAGGGAGCTTTAGTACCCGAAAATAGTTGGGATTGGAATTTAAAGATTATTCTAGTCAGAGGATCACCTCCAAAGTGTATGAATGACCCCGACTATAGAAATGCTATCAAGTTGGTCCTGTAATGGCGAACGAAGAGCCGTGGCTTGTTATGCCTAAGTGTAAGGCAGGAATGCAGAGGACCCCAAGCCAATAGGATTGACTGACATGCCGGACTGAAATGTAATTAATCCTGTGAGCATTTTGACTGACACTTGTTCCCTTTTGTAAGCCCAATCCCCTGGGAGACGAAAAACTGTCAGTCAAGCTGCCTCTCCCTAAAACACGAGTACAAGGCACAAGGAACAGGACAATGCACGAGCATCTCTTTGTCGGACTGGGCTTTTATGCCCTCATCACATGATATCATAGCCTACTGCCCTGTCTGCTCTTCTTCCTATTATTATTATAGAGTGGGCACCCCGAAGGGTATTTTTGAAATTTCGATTTCTCCAATAGTAGGATATAAAAAAATATTACTTGGGGTTATTTTGAAATTTGAATGAAAAAACTTGAATAAAAAAGACAAGAGAGATAGACCGAGTTGATTGAGGTTTGAAATACAATTTTTTCCCCTGTGGAAATTAAAGAGAAAAGTCTTTCATGATTCGACACATCAGTTCAAATGGGATGACAGGTCTTATTTACGATTCGAAATGCATCGGCCCTCAACTTGAGTCTGTTTTTCCCCTTGGCTAACAATAAGGCTTATGTAAGGATTGTATATTTTTTTTGAGGATGATGTTCTAGTTACTACTAGAAATGGTATTGGTATCTAGGTAGAGGTAGAGTAATTAAGCTCAACTGTAGACTGTACACATCCCACCATGACATCCATCCTTCCAACCTTTCAGTTGATGATGAGACGGAGATACGCTCTCGAATTAATTAGTACGGACACCTTGGTAGGAAATTGGAACGAACAATGGATTTTGGGATAAGAGGGATATTTCTAAATTTTTTTCTTTCAAATATCCTGACATGCCTGACCAGTTTAAGTCATTGTTGGTGGTGTTGGTGTGTACTATATGATAGCTTTTTGGGGTTTTGAACGCAAAATATTTTTTGAGAGTTTACTGTATCACATTTTGGGATGGTTGCTTATGATTCGAAATTTTAAGTTTCATTTTGAACAAGCAAAATGAAATCGAACAATTTTTTAATTTCTTTAAATTAAGGGTATTAAGGTCTAAATTAGCTTATATAATGCTTACTGCTCTTACAACAGATCTAGCTAAAGCCTCGAAAAAATTAATTGATAAGCCAATAAGCCTATCTATCCTCCATACCAGATGTAACCTCCAAGTTCCAACACCTCAAAATGGGTAAAAAAAACCTTGCAATTTCCCCAGAAACAACATATCCCACAAATCATGTTGAATATTCGAATATTGACAAGTCCTCGTGTGTATGTAAGTCTCTGTAGACTTGAGTTGACTTGACAGATTCCCATCTGTTGGAAACCAGACCCAGAGAGAGATGGGTTCATCCTCTCATCATGAGAGAGGCAGTGGGGGCTTGAAGATGTGGATTCCGATTGAATGTAAATGGGATAAAAGGACGGACGGGATGATTAATATTAATAATTGTGCATGTGTACGTATGTCTTGTGTGTCTATTTCGAGAGTTTATTTCATGGACTCTTGTACAGGGAAGAGAGAGGTGGTGGTGGTGGTGGATTATCCCTGGCTCGTGGACGGATCGATGTGTTTGTGGAAATAATAATGAGAAAAGGTGCTAATAAATTATTCAGCCCTTCTCCCCATTGTTTTTCATACCTTTCCCCCACTGACAGACGGACAGAGAGGAGCAGCCTAAACGAAGCCAGAGTAGCTTGGGCCCATCCATCTACTCAAATCCAGCGCTAGGATTATTAAATTATATTAACACTTTTTCAGGGCAATGGATTTGCATGTCTGGGTACAAGGCTGGGGAAGGCTCTGTAGTATCATTTGTTAGATTATCCTCCCTCCCTAAATTGAATTAAATAGCTTCCGTCTTTGATGGAAAGGTATTAAATGGAGATGAGACTGAGGGGATTGTGCTTTTCATTATTTCAATGAAAGGTGTGTATTTTTTTTATAGATGTGGATTAATTTTAAAAGAAGGCTTTTGTGCTTGGGTTGGACTTTGGACTGGAATTATTTGTTCAGGGGTAATCAAGGTGGGTTGTTTGTGTTAGTGAGCTCATTGAGGTTTGGGCATATGAAGACATTTATCAGCTTTGGTCGTGTATTTTTTTAAGAAGGATTTATGGCATGAATTAGAATGATGATGGAGGGACTGCTAGAATGAGACTGAACCAGAGAGGATCTTATTTGGAATATGGAAAATGATTCTGTTATTATTTATTGAGAGGGATGAGGATTTTTAAATACTTGTTAACTATGAGCTTCAAACGTTAGGTCAGTTTGTCACTAACATGAGATCTATGTAACTAAACTGGATTTGTTAAATTGCTGATGTAAATATCCGATGTTTGAAGTTTAGTAAAACATATTAACTCCCAATAAAAGCAGATTTTATCCCGGTCAACAAATGATTTGTATTCGTATCACCTAAACAAAATATGACTATTGCTGTAAAAATCCATTATAAAATTAAACCACCCCCTAGGGGGCTTATAAACCACAGACAAAAAAAATAAGACCAAGGCTACGTAAACTAACAACCCAGGCCTAATAACAGTAATAACTTTACCAATTACAGAATATTGAGATAAAATGTCTTAAAATAATTTGAATTATTAATTCAGCCACGAATCAATAATCATTGTTACTCAACAATAGCCTTGGATTACTCTTCCATTGTGTATTAGCCCAAGCTGCATTTCGCATTGCGGATCTCAAGAGAAAAAGTCTATAGTCAATTATTCCCAGCGTAATTTCAAGTCCTTGTGATTTAGGAAAACCTTGGAAATTTCATCCCATTTTTTCTACACCACAAGATTTTGAATGAAAAATAAATTAAACTCTTATCAAAATTTCCCTTGATCTATTTAAGTTAAAGATTTTTTTAAAGCACGAAAATGGCCATTTAAAATTTCTCTTACTTTGACAAGCTTCTGCATTCTGTGTCCCACATTTTCTCTAGCTCTAAATTTTTCCATAAAGTTTTTTCTTTGAACGATACACACAAATAAACGAAAAAAACTAGGACAGAGAGCACAAAAAGTGGCAAGTAATGCTCGTCGAATCCCTAAAAATAATAAACGCTGTGCAACACTGCACAATGAATCCACACGGATATCACAACATACAGCCTCTAGTATCTAATAGGCTTACGGTTTTTGAAATACTACTTTTTGTAACAACTCAAGAGATGATCCGTTGTTTGTGGTTTTATGTCAATTAGCTAGGGTCCCTGACTTTCACAAGATTTTTTTTAAAATACACACACTCACACACTTTTATATACACTCTTAGTCTTCAACTCCTTTAGACTCTGTTAGCAAAATGTTTCAAACTACACTTGAGCTGTGATTGAGTGTTTATTTATTCGACTTGAAGAAGATAATCTAAACTTCCAGAGAGTCATTCCTCTCATCTCAGAAATCCAAAGACTTTGGTATAATTCCCTCCTCAGTGATTGACTGACATGGGACTCAGCCCTTGTGGGACGATTTGACGAAATAGTTAAGGCTAAAAGGATTCGAATTCATGTCTATTTTGCATTAGGTGGTCCTCTGCTATTGTGTCAAAGCTATTTCTTAAGGTTTTATGACTTTTTCAAGTCTTTGACATCTCTGTCAGTCAGGTCTGATGCTTTTGTTTGAGTGGATCTGAGGAATCTCCCTTACAATGACATAACATCCAACCTTTCAAGATCCATTGACCTCTTATGGGAACTTGACCTTGCTATAGGAGCTTCATGAGCTCAAATTTTATTGCTTTTTTGTAATAGATGAAGAAACACGGTCATAAAATAAAAATGTTTTCACATCCAGTGCCGTTCATTTTAAACGTTATTGAATCTAAGCTTATCCATCTCTACTGATTTCGAATAGGATTTTTTTTCTAACCTAAAAACATTTATTAATTTCTAAGTTTCTCTCCTGAGAATTTGAAAAATTCTAAATACACTATCCATAAATTCGACCTCAAGATTCGATCCTACGGCCCTTGAGAATCTCTGATATTGTGGCCAGCAAGAAGCTGCTTAACCCTTTTCTTGGGTGTCGTAACTCATCCTGTCCTTCCAAAAAGGTTATAGCCACAATTTATTTAAGACCGACCTAGGCCCTCTCCTAGCATCTCACACTAGCTGAAGAGAACAGGGCTTAAATAAATTGCATAATAAAGTCAGGTAAGGGAAGGTGTCACATTGGCTGGTCGGGGCTGTAAGGACACCTTAATTCTTGTCTAATCAGAGAGCGGAGGTGTCAAAACAACTTGACTGCTTATCAATCACTTGTCACCCTCCTCAACCCTTTTACTCTTACTTTCTGTCTTTATTAGTCCAGGTTGGACACGCTCTGGTAGGAGCTCTATTTTTAATCCCTCTCCTTATTCCTGCTCAAGGTAGGTAAACAAACTAGTCTATGGAGTTGGTAGTGAATTATATTAAAATAAATTTTGAGGAGATTTGTTTAAAAAAAATTGAACACACCGTTTGATTTATGTTCATGTAGATTGTAGGCTACTGATGCTTGCAATGCAGTTGTAAGTTGGCTTAGGAGAGGGCTGCATTAAATGGTTTGTTATTGTGAGATAGAGGGGTAATAAAATGGCAATAAACCTTGGACGGCCTTGAACTTTTGGCCAAAAATTAGGAATCCAAGGGTTGTTGGCACCCATTAGGACGGGAAAGTGGGAACGTTAATGTCACCATTTATTTTTATGACCACTTAAAAGTCTCGTACTAGCAACTACTCTCTCTCTCTTCTCTCTGGTAGTGTAAGCAGGAGCTGCAATATGGCCATTACACGCTTTATTATCATTTTATAGATTATTATTATATTAGTATGTACCTTCATTCATTCACATTAATCCCTGCCCTAGCTCAACAATCTGAACGAGGCGAGTGAGTGTGATTGTATGTACATGCACACACACCCTCTCTCACAACATTTGAATTCATTCCTTTAATAATGTTGATATGATACGCTGGAAGCACAAATTCACTCTTGAGAGTATGAAATTCTATCGGGACTTGGAGAGAGAGGGAAGATATCGTCGGTGTAATAAAATAGGAGATTAAGATAAAACTTTTATGTGACTGGTGTGGGCTCTTCTCCGACTCGTTCGCTTTTTATTCTGAATTATGGGCTGAAATGTAGGTGGAATGTTTATAGGAAGTTAGCACGGCAGTTGGGCCAAATCTACTCGACTAAGGGCTTCAAAAATATATGAACTGAGTGTGACCTTATTTTCTAATGATTTGATTCAACAAGTGGGATTTTTCCCAGTGAACATTAACGCAATTTGTGGTTGGGATGAGCAATCTCATTCAATTATCTATTTAACTTCGACATTGAAAATCTTTCATTACCATAAATTTCAGTGGCAAACAACTATGAAAATTGGGAAGAAGTAATGATCAAGCTATGTGTGGGTTGTTTTCAATCATTTCAATGAATTTTAGATTGATGAAGTGCAGTTTTTGAGTAGTATTGGTAGTAGTATGAATTGTCAACTGTGATTGGATGATGGAAGATATAGTCAGTCTATAATTGTAGTATAAAAAGATTTCAAAAGAATTCAACTTACCGAATTGACTCCTCATCCAAGGATAGAGTGGACTAGGTAACGCAGCAGCAGGACTATTCTGTTGTTGCGGACTTTGGTGTGGATTTTGATGATTTTGATTGGGATGGTGAGGATGCTGTTGGGCCGTTTGTGGGGGTGGCTGGGTAGGCGGCCCTTGCTGCACATGAACCTGATGAGGGTGAGGTCCACCCATCGAGTTGTACATCCCCATGTGATTATGATTATTATGTCCCTGATGGTTACCATTCGGGGTCATCCCACCTCCACCATTTAGATGGGCTACATTGTTAATATGCTGACCTCCCGTGTGGTCGGGACTCAGAGGGGGTCCGGCCATCACTGGGGGCACACCCATAACACCACCTCCGCTTCCAGGGCTCACATGCTGGCCCTGTACGACGGGCTGTTGTTGTATCTGGGCTTGCTGCTGCTGTTGCATTTTGCAGGAGGAATAGCCTCCAGTTTGACCCATGTTGACCACATGACCTCCCATTGGAATCCCCGGGTTGACTGAGGGAGGGGGTGATGGGGGTCTGTACTGATTCTCAAGGATTTGACCGCCCCCTTGGTAGTAATTGACGGGTGCACCGGGACCCCCGGGTACCGCTCTGATGTCAAGGCGGTCATACGGAGGGAATCGGGGGTAGATCGGCTGACCCTGGGCATTGTGATGGTTCCCGTAGTGATGGATTGTGTTACGGGGGTCACATGAGGGGTCAGGAGTGGACCCGTTCACCGGTGTGGTACATGTTTGGTAGTGGTCCGGAGTCCCGTTCCTCAAGTCCGGAATGTATGAGTTTGAGAAGTAGGAGGTCATCCCGTGATGGTGGGGAGGGGCTGGGGGCAAAGAGGTAAAGGTTTGTGGATCCAGGGCTTCCAGGATTACGGCTTATTTTAATATAACTCCGCCTTAAATATATTTATTATTTTATTAAAATAAAAGCAAGTAGTCTTCTTAATTAATTCGATTAGTATTCTTCGTATACATCAAGTGTGGAGTAATTCTTGTTTGCAAGTAGTCGTGGTATTTTTATCTATTTGTATTTCGTATACTGTATCAACTAGATAGGTGATGACGACGGTCGTGTAATAATATTGTGGTGAGTGATGAGATGATTATGATGACAAGTGCATTTTCAAATATAAATCCGCTTCTTCTAAATCCGAACTTCTTCTTCCTGGAATAAAAAAAAACATCATCTCATTAAAATCTCGTCTCATTTTGACTTCGTTTGCATCAATTAACATCACAGTTCCTCATCTCTGTGACCAACTGCCCTCGTTCTCCTATTCCCCTTCCATATTTTATGCCAAAAGTCATGCAATTTTCCTTAATAGCTCCAGAGATCCTATGAACTACAGTCTGAACACCTATAGGGAGAAGAGCCACCTCCACCATCCTTGGTTTAAACATTGAAGGAAACGTGACCCTAGGGACTAATTTCATTCGTAAACATTTGGAACATCTCCAGCATCATCATCCTTCCTTCAGCTCCGACCGCATATCCCAACAAAGCCTTAAACACACTCTACCACATCCTCGCTTTTGTCTCAACTCAAGAAAAAAGCTCATAAATGTCACCCGTTTTACTTCCTAAAGTATAAACTAGATAGTCAAATGGATTTTAGTACCATTTCTTTCTATTCCTTCTATCTCTCAAAAAGATCCTACGATATTCAACAAGGCCTAGGCCACATCAACAAGTACACCACATCTCCCTCTCTTATAAGGAATCTTATTCCAACTTACTTTATTCAGCTCCCACATCCCATCCTCACTTTTTACATATCATCCTCACCACCATCATCATCCCATTCACAACTGGATTTTATTGAACCCAACACCCGACCTGCCTCAATCTCAACCCAAACCTCAGCACTCAACACTTTTCACACTCGGGCTCTTCTTAAGTCCCTCAAGTACCCGTTTTTTTTAAGCCCTACTACTTACTCCTTACTTTTCTATCCCGACCCGACACTTTGATGACTAACACACTCATGATCACCGGATATGGAACACAGGGTGTTAAAACAGGTCCATAAACTGACCACGGAAGACACACAGATAAATAACATTTAACCAAATTCCCCCAGAGACATCCAATTCCCAAGTCCCAAGGGAAACAAAAGGGCCTTAAGTAATTTCTAAGCCCAGGAAGTAATTAATTTCGATTAGAATTTGAGTTGGTTGGGAGGATGGGATTGATTTTGAAATGGACTTTGAATCTTTAATATTGATCTACGTGATTTCGTCTGTTTATTCCCAATCCACAGACTGACGAAGCTGGTCTATGAGAGTGAGATGAGTGTGGTGTGGCTAGCTAATTGGCTAATGACTAGTCGTCCAGTTGGGCTAGTTATTGTAACTGGGACTGGTAAAGTGGTTAGGGAATTAACTCCTCTGGGTCTCCAGAGCTGGTGACTGAAGAGTGAGGGACAGGGCTCTTGAGAGGACATGACATTCCTTCGGTTTTCCTCACCAGTCATTACAACATTCATTACGAGTCCAAGGGATTCATAAATATATTACAATATTCTACCTAATATGTGTGTAGAAAGCAGCATGAGCCCACTTCCAACATGTGTATACCAGAGAGGCAGGATTGCATTATTCTGGAGCGGCTATAATCCCTAATAATTCCCGAGACTATAGACTGGCAAGTAGGTAAAGGACTAAATGGAAAAATGTCACATGGACGACCGGGTCTTCGTGAGGGTGGTGGTGGAACGCTCTCCGTGGTTACAGCTCTATATTAAATCTACACTATTTTTGACGACCCAGCAGTCCCCTGTCATCCGACTCTCTCATTCATGCAAAATTTGTTCTGAGGAGACACACCGGGATTCCACCCATGACGAGGAACTTGTACAGGGTGAGCAGGGATACCCGGGTGTTGTGGATGTAGTGTTGGAGACATTGGTCTACCCTGAGCAGCTCGGCTTGGGACAATGAGCTCCATTGAGTCATTAGGTGGAGAGAGAGAAAAAATCCTTTTTAGGTTTAGAATTGCTGGAATTGCCATAGAGGATTGGAGAGGGCTAGGCTGAGGCTGTGGAGTCAACATCTGCAACTGGGGACAGGATTCGGCAAAGCATGACCCTTAAAGCTTTCCCTGGAATTTCAAAAGGGAGTCCCTCTCTCCTATGGCTCATTTATTGTTTCCTTTTTGAGGGATTTTGAAAAAATCACAGCGTTTTTTTTTCGACCCACGTTTTGTGTCAAAGGATTTGGATAGGAGGCTTGTGTTTGTCGTGTACTTTGATGTAGAAAAATGTGTAATTGAATGAGAGAGGAAAGGCTGATATGAATGCAGATGGACGGTGGACAAATAGACAGAGTCGTTTGGAACACTTTTTCTAAAGGTATTGAGGATTGAGTATTGACGGGGGCTGGCTTTTACGGATTACGTGTCATTTTTTACACTTTGACGTCTTTGTTTAGGATTTTTGAAGGGTATGGCTTGGATAGCAAGTTGGAGCGAGATTAGTAAGTGTCGTAGTGTATTATAAAATAATGGATAGACTTTGGAAATGGTTTAGTTAACTTTTCAAAGCTTTTACGACCCTTGGGTGCACACGTGAGGGAAATTGGAATGACTTTTTTGACCGAGGTTTAAGATTCAATGTTCACCTACAAAGCTGGCTAGGGTTTTATACAAACTTTAGTTTATCTTATGATAAATAAGATTAATTTATGGACGTTAAAATAAAATCGAAAGCATATAACAGACGATGAAAAGGAATTTGATTCAATTGTAGAAGGACCGCATATAAAGGGTTAACTTTTAATAATGCAAAAAATCTTTATTGATTTGTTCCTTTATTACATTTTAAAATTCATTGCTTTTATACAGTGACATGTGGTGGCTGGTGGCTGATATTAGGAGATTTATAACCGCCACTTTTTGTATGTTTAGGCCCACCATCGGATTGATTGGGAAATTTTAGGTTTCAGTTGGCCATTTACAAGTAATTTCCAGCGAGTGATGTATTAAATTAATAATTTAATTGACACAAGACCTTAATTATTTAGGTAGTCTTGTGCAATCGTGTCCATAAGTGTGCAAAGGCTAAGGGAAGTAGTTAATTATTTAGACAAATAATTTACGACGGATAATTGATGATTGAAAAGTAGGTATAAGAGTGGATGAAATGTTATATAAATAACAAGATTGTAACAATGGTATATGGGTCATAAATAAAATTTCGATTTGGGAAAAGTTTTGTAAATAAAGTTTTAAAGTTAGAAATGTCGAGGGAGGCCCCACTTTGGTGTTAATCCCATTGTTGTCAAAACAAGGGCCTTTGTGAAAATAATCCCATACCGCTCCTCTTAATCTCAAACATGTGTACTTTGTTCTAAACACATACTATCATATCCTCTATATCTCCTCTTTCTCATACTCATTCATATTCTTAAAATCATAGACAACTCTGCTATAGTTATCTGAAAACTTCACTCCTTTTTCAAATGACTCGCTTTAAATCCAATTTTTTTAATCAATTTTAAATCAGCTTTAAAAAAAATACAAACGCCCACATACATAAAAGCCTAATAAGCCCAACGGGGCAGATTATCCATGCTACACAGACTTACTATCTTTAGGCATATAAGTAATGATCTGCATGTACAAATACATGTACAAATACTTTTAGAATACACAAGACCCGCTGGGACAAGTCTATCTGTCTTAGCAATCTTTGAAAAATGGCTGTATTAGATTTCCCATCGGAAATCGGGATAAGCACCCATCATCCTGCTATTGAGAAGCAAGACCTATCAGCTCCCCACCACCGCATCTGCTCATCACATTTCTGCCCATTCCAATCCACCAAAGAACATGCATTCACAGAGATAGAAATACACACTAAGATTTAGTGTCATATCATTGTGCTATTAGAATCTCTGTAATATGTCCACCACATGGTTCGGGGAAAAAACGCGAGTCTTAAAATTTAAATGAGAATAATAATCTGAGCTCATTGTTGATCCAATTGTCACGTTCATCTCCCAAAATCTCTCATCAAGTGTCTATACTCAGAAGAATCAAGAATATTCAGGAGAATGTAGGGAAATCCCTTGGTAAGCATAGCTGAACACCCAACAGCCTGCCACACCAAATACAAATGCCCGAGTCTCCCATAACATCCATAAACACGTAATATAATCCCTGTTTACACTTGCACAACATTTAAACATGCAGATTCCCCTCTCTCTCTTCTTGGGCTGTGGATGTGGAGATGGATTTGATTCGTGGCCAGATTTAAAGAAAGATCACACCAGATTGGCAACTCCACTAAAGAGAGGCATCTTTTAGATTGAAGAATGCAAAGAGTTTCGGAGATGGGTGACAAAAAAAGACAGAGCTTTGGATTAGTAGTGAAATGTTTTGTTTGGATTCTATTCTTAATTTTTCACGTTTTATATTCTTAAGCAATTGTGAGAGAGATCAGAGAGCTTGCCATGTTGACTTTTGTTTTTGGCACCTCTTAATCTTCATAGAATAATACGGAGCTGGTTGGAGGGGATTTTTTTGTGTTTTTTTGTTGCAGAGAGAGAGATAGAGAAAGAGAGGGACAAGGGTGAGGGCAAAGGTTAATTAATTTTGAATGGAATGAGCAATTTGTCTCGACTGTCTTAAGGCTACGCACAGATATGTTAATTACTTAATTTCCTTTGAGCAATTGTTTCCTAGCATCGACTTGGATTTAGGTTTAAGAGTACTCAAGGATTTTGCACATGTGGCTGGGTATGGACAAAGAGCTCGTTGTTTCTCTTAACTCCGAATGATAAGAGTCGGGTAGACTTGAATGCTCAATCCCTATGAAAATTTTAAACGAAAGGCTAAAAAATTATTTTGTATCTCCATTCCTGCTTCGTCCCTTAAGAGCATGTAAAGGAAGTGGATATTTTATTTTTCTAATTGTTTTTAAATATTGTATGCTAACAACGTCTTTGAGCAAGATTCGCAGGCAATCTTCTCACAGAACGAATCAATAAATAAATTGTGTGAAATTGTAACGGCTTTGAACTAGTACCAAATTGATACCAGACATCCCCAGAATACTTACATTAAGCCGGCGGGTCTTATAATTAACGCCTTAATACTGCACACTACACGTCTTGAACGGCTTAAATAAAAAGGGCACGAAGACCCTGAACTCAACATCCCTGAATCTAAGGGCATGGACAATACATGAACTTGGTAATAAACAACGAAATTATCTCAAAAAAGGTCCTCGCAATAAAATAATCCAAACTACCAATTCCATAAAATGTCCGCAATTTTTTTTTAACTAAACCCCATCCTTCCTAACCCTTCCCTAAGCAACATAAACTTCTTCTATACAATCGAAGCCAGATAAGCCCGAAAACATCGCAGATAAGCACTAGCTTATCTTGAGCAAGTAGAGCGTGCGGGTGATATCCGAATCCCCCGAGTTAGGTTTAGAAGTGGGAAGTCTATCCTTCCTGAGGTCTATAGACATTTAAAATACCAAGTCGGCACGTAAAGGTAATTCCTCTGTTCCGCTTGTGCCAAGAGATGCCATTAGTTAACTTTTATGGCCGTTTTATTGTTTTATAATTGCCCATTTGTTGATCTTGTTGACTCTTCACGGTTAATGCCTCAACCCCTACACAGCCCCACTTACACAAACACTTTACTACCCATTTTATGGCACGGAACTTATTCTTCTTCTTTCTCCTAGGCAAGGCGTAAAAGAGCCCTTAAGTTTCTTAGAGACCTTAGACTTGAATTCCTCGAGAGGTATTGCGTAAGGAGGCTTGGAGGAAGGCTAATAAAATCTTTAAGGGGGAAATAGACAGTAATAAAAAATGTCCCAACATTTACTCGGTGTTTTTGTAAATAAAACACACGCGAGGTAACAGCAAAGGCTTCCGAAGTGACTTCATTCACCTTTCAGGCTCTTGGAGATTATTTTAAAGAGTTTCTCTGAGTGACAAGCCGTAAAAGAACCGTAGATTCAAATGAGCTTTAAAAACACTGAAAACATTCAACATCTTCTGATAGTTCTTATAGATTCTGGGATGATGGGGATGATATAGTCCCCTTAAGGGTTTACAGAGGAGATGAGAAGATGCAAAACATGACCATAAAATTTTTACGAGACTCCTTCGCTTTTTTTTTCTCTCTAGCTCTCAATAGAAAAGATTTTTATTGGGCAAGTTGTTTTCGAAATTGATTACTTTACACAGTTTTTTCCTAACGTTCTTTAAGGTCTTGTCAGTTCTTGGTGGATTTTCAGATTGGAAGGTGCTACGTTGGTGTTTCAGCTTGAAATTCCATCAGTTAACTGAGATAGTTAATTCTGCCGTGATCATCAATTTAATTATTAACAATTAATTGATAACCAAGTGTCATCCATAGTTTATCAGCTAGCCGTCTCCTTCTGCGAAGATTTAGTTCATCTACCAAACTAATCGGATACCCGGGTTTTATAATAAACCTGAGATCAGTAAGCTCGACTTAATTAAAAAATCTACCAATCCCAAGTGCCATCTCCTCAGCATTACCCAGCTTCATTAAGGTTTCGGAATTACTAGTACCATTTTCGGAAGTGTTTAAGTCATTAGAGTACAGTTTATTTTAGAGTAGCCCCCACCGCCCGTTGGGTGTGATTTAAATTTAAATAACAAAAAGCCCAAGGTGTGAGAATGTTCTCCAGTTTAAAAATATTATTAGTTGATTGGTTTTGTTTTGTACTGTGAATGAGAAGTAGGATCGGGATTATGAGATCGGTACTGGAATTGCCCTCTTTGAATCTTAAGGCTCACCATAACATGGAATACCATGGAGACTCCATAACTCTGTTCAGGACGAACAACTCAACTCGGAAGTCTAGCACAGCCCATCAACTTCAATGGCCCCTTCCATAAGCTAACACATAAACCAAACTTCAAATCCCTCGGATAATATTTATTACAATTACAACTCTACACACGGACACTTATGCAAAGGTAATCTATGCGAAATGTCTTCTACGTCAGACTGACTGAACCTTTCACCTATTTTCATAACCGTCTATTATCCTACATTGGAAATGACATCAATAAAACCTATAAACCACAGCAATATTTTAATAGGGATATGAAATTCTAAGAGGCAGTTATAGCCAACAATACAAAATATATGATTTTTTAAATGCCTTCGTAAATCATGCTAACTACCGTAAAACATCAAGCTCATAAAATCACGCGGTAACAATTAACTATAAAATAATTAAACCCCCGAGGTAATACAAATTGGCAAATCAACTACCTACCAACCAACTCCTTACAATACAAACACAGAGACAAGAATTTCTTAATATGCTTTTGAAGAAATTAGCCTGAAGAGCTGTAGATTTTTTCCAAGTTGTCCGAACCTGGTCTAAACCCCATGAACTAGACTCCATTTTCCAGGCCGGATAACTCTGGGTGTTTGATTGACAGTGTCACGGGGCCATTTAGAAAAAGGGAGAGAAGGACAAGCCCAGAGAAGCCATAGCTTATTCCCAATAGCTCAGATCCTCACGAGTGAATCCCCCACCATTAAGGACGACAGCTGAGAGACCCAATCCTAAAAAAGGTGTCAAATGAGCTCAGCCATCGACCCTCTCCCTTTCAAAGGCAACTTCCCACCCTTGCCCATCTATCAACTGAACCATTTTGAGAAGGGGCGGACCCTTTCCCTCCATCTCTTTAGTTAGCGTGACCCTTGGTGACCTCTCCTTTCAGCTCGACCTGCCTCCTCGTCCTTCATAGTTTTTTTAAAACTCACTTTACTCTGAGCAATTACTCACAATTGCATTAGAGTTAGAGGGAAGAGGTTTGGAGGCTCTCATGCTTTTTAAGTTTATATTTAGCACATGAGTTTCAAAATTCATCGGGATGAGTTTTATTTTATTTTAAGAGCTTCGTGTCATCATTTTTTAGTTGGTTGTGTAGAGGTCATAGAAAAGCTGAGTTAAGAGGTTTGAGTATTAGCAGATGTAGGGATATCAGCTGTTCAGCTTGAACTTATCAATTTTGACGATTTACTAAAATTGACATTGGGTTTTTGCACATTTACAGTGCAGAACCTTCATTTGTCTACTCTGTAAAAAAATATTAAGTAATTCAAAAAGGTTATAAAGGAATTTTAATCTTCACCCTTGATAAATTCTTTCATACTTAACTCGAAATATAACTTTTCAAAACTCCCAAGCCCTCTAGTACTATCTTTCGTTGTCCTTCTCCTCTCAATATTACTAGCCTTATAAAAGTCCCTTTGTCCAGTTTCCTAACTACCTCCACTATACCAAATGCTAACCCCGATATACCCTTATGAATCATTACTCAACCCAAGTGCCCCAATTCCCAATTAAGAGTATCGATTCCAATTCCCCAATATTTCCAATTACACTAAACTCACCATACAGGCTTAAAAAACGCTAATCTAACCCTATGTAATAAATAAAACTACCACGACCATCAATCATAACCCCATCGTGGAAAACAACAGACTTTGATCCAGCAAGTGGAGCGCGACAGTGACAGGCCCCACCTGAGCTTAATTATTTTATTCCAGAATGTCTACCTCACGTACTAACTTTTCTATTCCCTACCAACCTGGGGAAATTTCAATTCAATTTGATCGAGAAAAAAAGTCCCAAAGTAATTGCTCATCCACTACTACTCAGCTCTCTCCATACTCGAAAGTGTAAACTCTACAATGTAGAACACTACTCTATAATTACTCGTTATTTTGTTCAATCTGGAGGGGGGCAGGGAGGTAGGTTTGTCGGAGACCAATTTTCAGAATTACTCACAGAACATTGGATGAAAAAAAAATAGAAATACTGGCTATATATCAATTGAATTTGGACAAGATGACATGGCACATCTGTACATGTGCATATATCTAGCTCCTACTGTAGAATCTAAACACAAAGTTCCCCTGACTTGCCCCTCTGTGTATTTAGCCGTGTGTGTCAGGCTGTAGTTTTATTTGTCTATGGTCACAGCTAGGCATATGTGTGGAGAATATTTGTAGCTTGTAAAATAGTTGGAGAAGGTAGGTTTTAGTTTAATTAGGGTAATTTTACAGAGTGCCAGGGCTAGGTATTCGTTGTGCGAGTAAATTACACCTCCTCTATCATTATCGATAGACCCTTAGCAAATTGCCACAGAACGTGGATCCCTTTTTCAGTTTGTGCAATTACAAATGCTCGGGAGAGGGTTTGGACGTTTGAGCATCTCGGTTTGATAATGCTAGGGCTTAATTTAATTGAAATTCACGTTGAGAAAAAAATGTGAAGATTTTTTCATTATGGCTTTTAAGGGGTTATCGAGTCTCTTATCTATAAATGCTAATAAGGGGCTTGTGGAAATGATAATAATAAGCCACAACAATTTCCTTGGTATTTTTCTACAAGTTAATCCTATAGATTTTCTATGAGTATTTGCTTGGAGAGGATTTGATTGAAATTTTGCTGGATTTGACCTAAAAAAATTATGCAAAGTTTTGCATCCTAGCCAGAGGATAATAATACCCTTAGTGCTTCTTAGTTGATAGCAAAACTCAAAACTGGTTTTGCTAAGAGTTTATTAAATCCCTTAATCTCTGGATCGGATCAGTGTACATATATATGCGCATATACATGTACACATACAGTGAAGAGTTGAGAGGAAATGCAGCCATTTTATTATCAAGCAAGCGTTCATGACCTCAGCCGAGCTTGATAAAAAACACAAAGTATTATTTCTTTAAAGCGAGGTAAATCCCCAAAGGGGTTATTTATTGCTGCTTCACTGACTCACCTAATAATAGTCTAAATAGAATAACAAGGCTGCTACTTCCTTACCAGCTCACGTACATTAAAAAAATAGTTAGTTAGAAAAGCTAAACCTAGAATATAAAATAAAACTCCAATACCCCCTGAGTCGATTAGTGCTAACAGCTAACGGAAAAAAATACATTCAACCCCTTTGATGGATAATTGTATCATGTTTTTTTTTCAGAAATAGATTTCATAGTTTTTTTTCATAATTGGAGGGGGTAGTTAATTTTCAGAACGAATAATGCACTTGCATTTTTTTCATTGATGTGTAAGAGTTAGTAAGGAATTAATTAATTTAATAGAATATTTTATCTTGGATAGATTTGGTAGGACTGTGATTTTTTAAATAAAAAAACAGGGAAGTGAAGAACGATGGGATTTAGAAGTAAGAGTGATCTAGCCAAGCGGGCAATTTAACCCGGAAGATGAATGAACTCCCGTTCTCCCTCTCTCCCTTGTAATAATCTAGCCGGGTAGATTATCATACCCGGTTGGAGTGGAGCCGGGTTTATTCCGCACAATTTCGGCCCTCAAGGGACTTCACACGACTTGACGTACTCAATCTCAAATTCACTTGTGAGAGGAGGATGGAAACTTTTCTAGAACCGTTTCCCAAGCTCTTTAAATTACGTTATTTTAAAGCTTTTTTTGGGGAAATATATTTTAATTTTTGTGTCGGTGTGGTTAGTTTAATTTCATTAATATTTTGAAAAAAATTTCAAGAGCGGCAGAAAAAAATTACTGGGTTTAACGACTATTAACCATTTTCTCAATCAAACGATTCAATAAAAGTTTCTAGAAGAAGGTAGATCATTTGAACAAAGTAAATCAAATGTCATCTTTAAGTCTGTCTAAGTTATTTAAAATAAACGTGTCCCTCCCCCTAGACCATTGACACATCATAAATAGCCACCCAATCGCAATAGCTTGTGACACCTCCAAGCTCCTAAAAATAAACTCCTAAATTGGTTCCCTTCTCTCCTTATCTTTCAGAATATAAGCAAGGCCATAATTCTCTAAATGACGATCCTTATCTCCGTCCTCAAACACCTTAAACAACATTACAACACCCAACACACACACAAGAGATCGTCCCAGATCGCCACGATCCTCTACAAGCCGAAGGACTTCTGGATGGAATCTGTAACTCCATAAACCACAACCACATGCCAGTACTACAAGTTTAACAGAACTGCCTCAGGGGAGGCTTAATGTAGTCAGCTAACTAGCTACAGTACTAGCCACCACTGCCTAGAACTAAAAGACTTGCTGTCTTCTGGAATAGGCTGTGACAATCGTATGTACATGGAGACGAGGAGAGATGAGATTGTCAAGGGGACACACGTCATGTCTCATGTCAAGTGTCACCTGTCACCCCGAGTTACATCCCAAGAAAGGATTTCTTCATCAAAATGATGGGAGCTGCGTTGGGAAGCTTAATTTATTCAATGGCTGCCCCTCTACCTTTTTCAAACCTCTCCACAAAATATGGCTGTAGCAACTTTTAAATGTAAACATTGAGTCTCTCTCTCTCTTATTTAAAATAAAAATGCCAATGGGAATTCCTTGTATGAAAAAAAAACGTAAATTCTACCATCTCTGTCTAATTCCCTGTCTCTGTTTCGGATCAACGAGAGATGAAGATTAAAAACGGAGAGGCTTTTTTATGCAGTATTTTCTTGGGTTGTGGCTTACGATTTGGCAGCATTTAGAGTAGGAGCTCTCTGGTAATCAATAAAAGATAGAGAGACTTGGTTAAATGGTTAAAAACATTTTCGATTTGGACTAGAGACTCTCTCTGCTGAAATGAATTATAGGGAAGTATATTCAAGTAATAGGGAGTTTGAGATAGAGTGATTTTTGGCGTGTGATTGGGACTGTAGCAATGTTCTCAACATTCCTAGAGGCAAAAATCTCTGTATCTCTTACTCTCCTATTGCTAAATGTCTGAAAATGCACTCTGGCCTTAAAAAGCCTTTCTGATTGCAATTCTTTGTGGAGGCTCTTATTCCAACTTACGACCAAATGCCAAGTGAAGGGTTTGCAAAAAAAATATAAGAAAAAAAGCTTGCGAGCTTTTCCCTTTTGATTTATGGGCTTGTGAATTGGTGAACTTAGCCTTGTGTGTGGATACTCACTTGTTTTGCATAACATTACATCTTGATCTCAATCCCAGTACAACAGCCCTCTCCTTATCTCTAATCTCTCTACGACTAGGCTCAAGGAGCGTCGTGGTCAATCTGTGGGACTTACTAGGATGTTTTAATATTGCCTACAACTTAAGTGTTTTCATTATAAATCCAATGTTTACTATATCTGTGAAAAAATTCAGAGATGTAGAAAACATATACTTTAACAATTAGGCGTAATAGAGTTTCAAAAATGAATTGAAAATTTCCGAGGCTTTTATTATTGCGAAATAAGTAGATATCTTTTGAATGCATTAAGTACTCTGGTTTTTGAAGGCAAGGTTTTTTTTAATGGAATCCAACACCACGTGGATGTCCCCCAGTTCGTATTACGAATCCTAAGGAACTTCTGAAAGAAATGCTGAGATAAAGAATTGGCTAGTTGACTGAGTGGATTTCAGCAGCATGTTCCTTATACTATCTGTATTACGTGTACGGAGCTATTTTGCATTTTTGTTTTTGTAATTTTGACACGAAACAGAAACCTGATCCCAACTGGCAACTCGTAGCAAAGGAGAGTGAGTCACACGTGAGAAGGATAATGAAGTTGTCCGTTCATGACTGACAAGTTGACACCTCATGGATGACTTATCGCTTTGGCATTTGACCACTTGTGAGGGGAGGAGGAGACATGTACTCAATGTTTTCATTTCTTCAAAACTCTTAAAATCTCTTCATCAACAGATCAAAAGCCAATGGTAATGGAAATGTTTGGAGTTTTGGAGTTTAGTAAGAAACAGTTTGGACTTTTAAGCTGAGGTAGTCTTATTCCGAGATTGGTTTTGAAATCCCTTATGAATGTCAATGGGCCGGATTAAGATTTTAGGCTGAAGGGGTAGGGGAATAAAATATAGCGGCTTTGGCGGAGAGCCCCCGTGTCATCCATTTTATTTCCCGATCCACAATCCACACCTCTCAATCTTGGGAAGAGCCACTTAAATCACTTGCCCTTTCCTCAATCCCGTGAAATAAATGGAGACCGACTGTTACCTTCCTTCAAACACTAAATAAAAGGTCCTTGATCCTTTATTATCCCTTTTTGATTTCTAGACCATTGAGGGATTAACTCTTGAGCTACGGATTGATTTATGAAATCGGTTGAAAATGATGAGAATGAAATCGCACGGAATTACAATAAATTCCAGTACGAGATCTCAAAAATGCGGCTAGGGAATATCATGTAGACATATTAATAGAATATTTAAAAACTAGAAACTTTAAAAAGTGTGTCTTGAGGTAAGGAAGGAGAGATAAAAAAGCAGATGCACCACCGGACAGGAAAGGCTTATTTTATGTGCCCCCATTCCACATATATTTTTTCTCATGTACCAGCTTGAGTTTTAAACGGTTTAATAAGTCAAGGTATATATTTTTTGTACCCAAGAAAAGGTGAAGGATGAGTTTGAGGGATTCCAAGGTGGCTAGTCCACTTAAAGTGATCCTCATTCGTGACAGGTGATTGATATTATAGGTTAAGGCAGGCCATGTCACAAAAAATACCTTCCCAGACACTGAACTTAATGTTATCTCAGTCAAGGGACTCCCTCCGGTTTACAAGAAATTTTTATTTTTTTGAGTTTGAAATTTCGATTTTATTTTCGATTTTATTTTCGAAGAGAAAAATTGTGTTAAAAATAGGGAAAGTTTCCATACCTTAGTTCTATGAATACAAAATATCACAATAAGAATTTGGTTCCGTGGTTTTGGTAGTTATCCAGGAGGAGGTAAGACTCGTCTCTTGTTGTGTGTTTTGATGTTGATTAAAAATACTCGCTGCTCCTCCTTGTTGGCGAATTTCGCTAACTCCTTTGTTTTCGTGACTAATGAGAAAAGACTTTTATAATTTGCTGGGCAGTCTTGAAGAGCAAACGGTTCTCCGTATATATAAAAAATCTCCCTCTCTACTATTTAATTTCTTGCTAAGGCCTTGTCAATATCTCTCTCTCTTTTAACTGACTCGTTAATTAGCTAATTGTGATGTAAAATATTCTCTCTAGTTTAATTGGCTTGTTCTCAACTTTAAAAAGATCGCGTGAGTTGGACTAGAGAAGACTGAGTTTTTGAAATCTCTCAAACTCTTCTTCTGTGATTGGTAACTACAATCTCCCGCTTGTAAGTCTAGCTGTTGAGTGAGTTGCTTTTTTGAAAGTTTCGAAAAGTTTCGGAAATGTTGACCCTGTACTATAGTTGTGTGTGTATTTTTTTAAATACAAATTTAGTTGTAATAAAAAATACTTTTTACTATACTAGCCTAAATCTCTGGGAGTTGTAACTACTGTTTTTCAAAAATATTTTTTCTACCCAATCAAAAATAGTCGTTTTTCTAAATTTCTTTGAACTACTACAAACAGCTAAGAAAACGGAGGGTTTCCTTCTTAATAAATACTCTTAACGACGAAGGCACAATCACACTGGAACGACAAAGAAGATGACAAACTGATCAACTTGTGTTTATCAAGTTGGAATTAGGTTTTTTTAAACAAAATCGGACTGATCCCAAACGGAATTTGACCACTTGGTAACTTTCACCGATGAGTTTTAGTCACTTTTATTGAGAATCTTCAAATTCCTTGAGGGAATTTCAGGGGACTCGGGGGTTCAAAAAAGGGCTTTTTCAGTCCCTTAAAACCCGACAAGTTTGTGTCTTTAAAAAAAGGCGTGATCAGTGTTTAAAATCCTCGTAGCTAACAACCACAGCACAATCTATAAAATGTAACTAACTTTCACTCTTGAAAAGTGTTAAAATTCCTTTCAATAGTTTTACACTTATCCATAATCCATACAGGATTTAAATTGCATTTCACAACTGTTTACAAAAAACTGTCCTCATGTTCCCCTTGTAAGATGTCATCTTGTCAAACTAGTGTCAAGAGTAGTCTTGTCTACTCTCATTATTCCCGATGACAAAGTTCCCGAGAAATGAAACCAAGATTTTCGATTAAATTAGGAATGTAATGTTTGAAAAAAAAAAAAAAAAGACCGAGTCCACAGTTTTTTGAAAATATATCCTACCTCCTCTTGGCTCAAGAGGATGTAGAGGATCCTCCTAGTCCTTTTTCTCAATGTATTTTGTTAGCCCGTGTGGGTTCTAATAATATGAGGTTGTCGTCGTCGTCGTTGGCTAAAGTGTTTGGATGACTGGGGACCAACCCGGGTGGACTTGTCGTTTATAAGAGAGGGCTGCTTAAGTGACTTGCCTACTCAACTTGCACTTTACTATGTAACTATGTAATCTAGAATCCTCTCTCTCTCTTCGGCTTTTGCTTCTGTTCAAAAATCCTCTCCTCTCTCTCTCTCTCAGTACTAGACCAAAAAATTCAATTCAATTCCCCGACCCACCGACTCATCTCCGAATGAACGTGGAACAGGCACACACAGGGCTTGTATACTTCTTTAGCCCTTGGCTCAGAGGATTCTAAATATCCATTGTGTTCCTTGAGAGATGAAAAATATATTCTCTCGTGTTGTGTTATATTTTTGGCTGTTTTCCTTCTCTCATCGTGGAGATGGATGGGAGAAATAAGAGAATTAGCCTTTGAGTTTGAAATGGATTAGGAAAGTGCAGAGAAAAGGGGATACTCAGTTGAGTTGAGTCGAACTGGGACGGAGAGTTGAGAGATTCTTGATCTTTGTTTTAGTGATTTTTGGTGGAGAAATGAATGAATGGATTTTGAAGTTTCAAAGTGGATTTGACAGCGAGTCTCTTGAGGGATTGAGGATTTGTTGGAGGAGAGGAATTTAGTAAAACGGAGATTTAAGTTTCAATTTGGGCTTTGAGTTTAGTGAGGGGATTTGGATTTTTTTTTGAAAATATAGAAGGAATTGTAAATAGATTTCATGTTTTTTGTGGATTTATAAAATTTGTTTTAACGATATTTGATATTATAATTTGATTCGATGATTTAGCTTGAAAAATTTTCTGAGCAAATTACAGGATTGATTTTTTTATATACTAGTGTAAAGTCGTTTGAACGATTCGGCAAACATTTATTTATTGTGTGTCTAAAGTAGATGTATAACCGGTTTCCATTTGTTTATGAAACAATAATGTATAACCGATAGCAGAACTTCAGTCACTTGTAAAAAATTGTGCAATTGTCAAATGCATATGACAAATTTATACAAATTCCTAACTCAAGGTTTTAAATTTTAAAATCCAATCGGTCATCCGCAATAAAATTTGCACATGTCCCAGGAACAAAAAAAACTCGAACAAATTTCTACCCTCTAACAAAAAAAAACTCGAACTATTAGCCAACAATTAAGTTGTATTCCTCCGGCGGTATTTTTATCACTATTTTTTTGTCATTGTCACCCAAACCGGTTTATTACGCACTTTTGACTCCATTACAAAAGCCCCAGAGAGGAGATATCCAGTCTAGGCACTATTACCAATACAGCAGCCCTATGTTCCAAGCTCTCCTTCCCGTTGTCCAATTCCAAACCACTTTACAGATCCCTATGTTCCAAGCTCTCCTTCCCGTTGTTTCCCTATCATATCCCTGTGTCTTACAAGCATGTACACAAGCTTAGGAAGACAAGTCACTTATCCTCCTAACCCTAAAGATAGTTGGATAAGAGGTGGATTCAAAAGCACATTCTGATACACACACACATCACCATCCCAAGCTCCTATGCTCAAAAAATGTATAGGCCTACCCCTCTAGAGCTTCCACATCCTTATGAATGAGATATCAAATGTCTCTGTGGAATGAAATGAGTCCATCCTTCAAGCTCGTAACTGGGCAGAGATAGTTTCAGTGATAATTAATTAATTGGCCATTAGTGAGCGTATCTTTTGAGATCTGTCCGTATTGCGTAACCCCACTGCCGCCACCACCACCAACACTGATATCACTGCCTAGCAAGAATCCACGAAATCACACGGCCACATTGCCACTGCCCTTTTAGTACTAGGTTGGGAAAATCTCATCCCTTGAC
Source organism: Agrenia bidenticulata (assembly GCA_034694785.1). NCBI lineage: Eukaryota > Metazoa > Arthropoda > Collembola > Entomobryomorpha > Isotomidae > Agrenia > Agrenia bidenticulata. The sequence goes on along the minus strand of JAQFYM010000008.1, from coordinate 103,802 downwards.
ACTTCCGTTACAGCTCAATTTATTTAAACGCTGCGGATCCCCTAGCATCCATTCATTCTCATAAGATCTCTCTTCGGTGGTTAGAATCATTCAATTTAAAATGATAATGTTTTTAGCTTAATCACTCTTGTGTAGATATCGAGAGGATCTTGCCCTTGCAGACATAGGGACTCTATAGTATTTAGTATGCATGTGCAAAGTGCAGTAAATTTAGTAATCGATGCACCACCGCCATCATATAATGTCACAAGGATCTATCTAGCCTTTGTAGATTAAGGTTATCAGACTAATTAGCCCGTATCGAATACGAGCCCTGGAGATAAGCCAAGCCTCCATGCCCGGACGTCTGTTAGCCAGACCAAGTTCAACTACTCCTAACTGGCAACTCCTAATGTACAGAGTAATGAATCATTTATTATTATTTTATGGAGGATAGCCACTGTAATAAATATTATGGTGGAGTTGACTCCAGGAATTATCACCGCTTTTAGTGGACAGTGGAGGGATTAATGATTATTGTAATCTTTATTTATCTCGTTTTAATTAGCTGCTCAAAGGGTTTCAAAATTTATGTTCCCGAGCTGGAACATTCAATTTCTGATTGCATAGTTTAAAAAAAAATTGTGATAGACTTACTAAACTAAGTCAGTGTGAGTGTAAAAAACATCATGACCTGCAACATGTCCCAGACACATAAACGCTTCTCCACGCTCTCAAGCATAAAATCAAGGACAGTCTGGTCCAAAAGTTATTAATGCTTAGCCTCCGATGGGATGATGACGGAAGCTAGAATGTACTACAGAGTTGACTACCATTGCTGGAGATAAATAAATCGATAATATATAATTAAATAGAGGGAGGTTGTGCATTAGTTAATGATAGAGCTGGTTGGATGAGTCTCCCGGGTGGAATTGACAGGGTCGGATGTAACTTCCGTTTTAAACGTAATCGATTCTCAACGTAGGAGATTCATTTGAGCATTTCCCTCTAATTCCCTTAGTATCAAACTATTTTAAACATTTGAACATTTTCAACTGCTCAGCACTAAATAGCAATGGAGCTCAGGAAGGCGTGAAAGTTTCGATTAGTGTTTCCGCCGATGTGGAATTAATTCTGAAATGTCGCCATCATTGTGTATATCAACGGCTTGGGATTGTTCATAAGCCTCACTGGCATTTGATAGACATCGACAATCTCAACACCATTCCTACCGGGTTTTATGAACAGCCCCTTGAAAACTATAGCATCGTAGGAAAGGGATATGTAATAGTACATCGGAAATATAAATGTCCCTTAATTTATGACAAAGAAGTCCCTTCATCATCTGCCGTGGAATTCTGAACTCTCATGAATTCCAATTTGTGCTCACAATATGGAATAATAATAGTAAAACAATGCATGACCCTGCATACTATTATTCCTGAGAGCTGAGATGGTCGAAATCCGGGGACTCTGCCACCCGAACGTGTGGAACAAGAAAGGAGACGGGAGGATGAGGGATGATCGATCCGAAATAACCGAATCTCCGAAAATATATTCAAAACTATGTGGGGACCATAGATCTCTCCTTGTCTATTTTGCATACTTTGTTTTCCCTCCTCCAGAAGACAACACCCGAGTAGTGCTATTCTATCCGGCTAGAGAGAGAACACTACCCGGGCATTATGTATAATGAGAGAGATTCCTCCATAACTCACCTCACACGTCCACATATTTGAAATCCTCTCTCTCTAGTCAAACTGATAATTGAAAATTGAAACCGAGCGAGGAGAGAGGGGACTCCCTCCAGTCTATTGTGTTGTGCTCCTCCACTTAAATGAGATTCCCCATGTTTTCATATGTGATCCGTCCCAAATCCTACCGGCTCATTCACACATTCAGGTATTTTGTTAAAGTGACCCCTACCCATACCCCATGGGCCATAGGGTGACCTAAGAGAGGGAACTTAGTGCCCTAAAATAAATGGCGACGCTGGCAGCGTTTCTACGTAGTTGATGGAGGGCTCTTTTGGAGAGTCGGCCATCGCTTTGAGAATGACACATGTGGGAAGCTCGTATTGAAATGAGAGGGGAGATCCCTCCATGAAAAAAGATTCATCATCGCATAACACAACTTCATCTCCTCCATTTACTATGTAGTAGAGTGTGGATGTGTGTGTGGTGTGTGGTTTCATTACATTCAGAGATTCAGATGGTTGGAAATTGAAATTTTTTAAAGCTTCTTTTTTTCATTCCTCCAGCAGTGAGCAGGATGGACTAATAATAATGGAGTGAAGGGGGATGATGGAATTGAAAAATAAAACAATTACGGGATTTAAAAAAAGAAAAGACTTGCCAGAGTATAGGGATGAACAGAGTTTCGGTCTGATCCTTCATGAACGGTAATCTGGGGTGGTGGCAATATTATTGAAGGAAGATTCTATTTTAAATGGGGCATTTGTAGTTTACAAAAATAGAACAATTGTCTTTATTTGTGGTTTATAAAGGTAACTCTTAATTTCAAGCAAACTCCTTTGATAAATATCGTTTTGGCTTTGAATCTATAACATTTGAAATATATGTCTAGCGTTAGTCACTTGCAATTGGAGTGGAATTAAGACAATCTTAAGAATTAACATTTATCAAAATGTATCGGATTAAAAAAAACAGGAAATTAGAAACTTTGCATTTAAGAAATTGGATGGAAAAACAAATTGTAACCGTTTAAGGTTTCCAGGAAGGAGTAAACAAAGCCATTTAACTCCAAGTATTTATTTAGGTCTAAACTAAGGGCCGTAAATGAAAGTAAATAGATGGACAGGGTGTGTTGTTAAGCCTTAAGTTAAGTGTATATGAACGATATAGTATGTTGAGGGCTATAGAGAAGGAGAAGCCGGTTTGATGCTAAGGCGGCTATATAGAGGATGAGTATTGAGTTGTGTTTGGTTGAGTTGTTTGGTTGGATTAAAGGAGCCGACATAAAATATGATTATGATATCATAAAATAAAGATAAATATTTCAAAGATCCATAAGTCACTTGAGAGAGGGTCATAAGTTTAGATTTTGAGGTTTCCCTCAACCAACCGTAATTACTTGGCCCTATTCACTCTAATTATTGTTATTGCTTATATGTGAGGCGGAATATTTTATAGATATGCATATGTACATATATATGGGGTATATGGCTTTATTAGTCTTTCAAGCTCTCAGTCCAATGCAATGCATCGTGTTTTGCATAAAGGCTTGATCCAAGTACGTGTTTTTTTTAAATATGAGTCTTGCCGACACACAGAATTAAGAAATTATAACATGTACAAAGTGTCTTTGATTATAATTTTTTAAATTATAAAATATAATAGTTTTGTTTTTTCTAATTTGTTTCTAGAGATTTGATTAACTAATTTTAAAAGTTTAACTTGCAAAAACCGATAGGAAATAAGTTTAAGCTATGGAAGTGATGAATTTGTTTGAGGGACAATAGAAAAACGTTTTAAAACATTTGTAATTGAATTAAAATAGATTTGCACGAGCTTCGTTTGGATTCCCTAATGTTTACTATTCCAACTAGGTTAACGGCTTTTCACGGATCTGTTAAACATAGGTTCAATTTAGGAAACCGGTAATACATAACACTGCTGTTTATTGAATGTACTATAACTATTTAAAATAGAACCATAAGTGACAAGGGATTTTATACACAAAAAAGTAAACTGAATTAAACGAGTTGTTCAATTAATTATGCTACTCCAGACTCCAGATAATAATATCTGATATCGGATGTTAACAAGGTAATATTAATACGTGAGCTTAAATAAACGGAGCCCATAAAGATTTCATTTCATTTTATTACCCAAATTCACATAAACCTTAACACATTCCTCGCATTACTGCACGCAGACACGTAAATTCGGAAACAAGTTCTCTATGCTCAACTATACCTATAATTCCATTTCTAAAATCCCTTTGAACACAGTGCACACTCAAGCTCTAAGATACATCTACAAATGTGCAGATAAAGTCAACGCTAGTGCATAAAAAAGCTTAAAAACAATCCTGTCACATAAAAATGTAAGGAAAAGAGTCAACATTTCCAAAATAATTTCCAACAACTCCTCAACCGTCCCCGTGCCACAAACTCTAGGAAGAGCTAGCCAATTCTCTACAATAAAATTCGACACCCTAGTTACAAACTACGTCCTACATATTTTAAAAATCCACCCGACATTCGGATCGAGCTAACTCCTCCACCATCCTCCCACACTCCTGTCCTGCCATTTCTCCGAACCCGGAATCCCCATCGTAGAACAAGGAGAGATGACAGACGAGCTGGAGTTAGAGGCTACAAGGAGACAAAGAATTATGGCCGGCTTTGACGAGTACTATGTAAGAGGTGGGTTAACAACATTGGCAATGTATTCAAAATAGATTCCAACTCTGAGAGAGAGGAGAGAGAGATGCAATGGGAGCGGAAAAGTAGGAGTTTTTCCTTCTCTACAAGTTGGACAGAGATTGATTATTCGGAGACGAGCAACCAGGGCTGCCATGTCTGAAGAAGATGAGAGAGGGGAATCTCTACAAGATCATATTAGAGAGATCCAACAACTCTCTCTCTCTCTAGCCCAAGAACCAAAGGGGACAAATCCATGACACTTCCCAACTGTCATCTCCATTCTCACATCCATTTCATTATATTACAGAGCACAGCTATCCAATACAGCAGACTTGGCATAACTAAAAAAAAATAGGAAACGCGGACTCGGAGGATCTTTCCTAAAGCTTCTCAAGTTGAAAGGAAAAACAGTCTAACTCATAATCCATATCTAACCCAAGCTCTTATAAGCACCACCAAGACTTTAAACCCTCTGGGGAATTTATACAACGTTTCTTGGGGATGGAGATTTAGCTGGAGGGGGGGGGCTGATTAAATTGATTTATAATTCCGTTATGGATTCACTGTGTAGTGTTTTACACGGCTTTTGTTGACGGTAATCAAGGTTTGAATTATTTAAGGGGAGATTGGAATATATGAATCATTGTGTGTTCAAGTTGGAAAGAGGATTTTTGAAATGGTTTTAAACAGGAGTAGGAATTATCGGGGTTTGGATTGGCGTAAAATGATGTGGTAATCTATTTATTGTAGTCATCATTAGGATCTTGAGCATCAGCTTCTTTAAGCATTCATGACACAAGTCCAAACTCCCAGATTAGAGAGGAAAGATGGACATGGAATGGGGAAATTTTAAGTGTTAGAATGTGACCATGCCTCCTCCCTTTATATTATCCTGGAAAAATCCCTATCGACCTAAAGTCCTTAGCTGAGGAGCTCGGATGCGAGATGTATTAGAGGTAATCCCTAATGGACAGTGACATGCCATCCTCCATACTCGATCTCGATACTGGGTGGATTTTGGCTGAATAAAGGGTCCCCCCTGTCTATTGATTGTGTTTTTTCTCTGCATGTCCGTACGACGAAGGACTACTGAGAGACGGACGTGTTCAAGTCCATGGGACTCTACGTGAGAAGGACGCAGTGGGAGTTATCCATCCTCATTTTTATGAAAAGCGATACCCTAGAATTGAAGAGTACAATGGGATCTTCCTATGATGGATTCGGTTCGGATGATCTCATTTTTATCATCCTGTCCTACAAAAATCATCCCCAAAGATACAAAAAAATAAAGAGGAAAAGAGAGTAGAGGGGCCTACGTGTTCGTTTGCTATGTCTGAGATGAGACTGGGAATATGGTGTGCTAAGGTCTCTAAGCATTTCACTCAATTTCTTGATAAGTAAACTATCCGTTTTTTTCTGCTCGAGAGGGGATTTTTCGTGATAATAATTCGATTCGGATTTGCCATCTCGAAATCACAGGATCACATCATCTCATTTTCCATCCTTTGGGCCAATCACGGGAGGGTATTTTTATTTTCCCGAAATCCAATCTAGTTCCCACAAGTCCCTTAGGAGATGATTCCCTTTTTTTTGGATACGGTATTCCATGGAATTGTACGGAGATCTCTGTGTATACCTTATGCGTACAGACGAGGGAAGTAGGGATACAAAGGATTGCAAAACAATAACTTTTATAATCGTATTTGTTGTTGAGGAAGGTTAGTTTTTTTTAACAAGATTTATCTCTGGGTTGTCCCATCACAATTCATCATTAGTAAAATACAACTTGCAAGGGATTCGTAATTCCAATTAGAATCTAGGCTTGATTCTGTTAAAGATTGGGATTTTTAAAACGACTGGTGGTTGATTTTTCGGAAAGTCCTTTCCGATTTAAAAAAAAAAAACTACAAATCCCTAGGACGAGCATCCCTACTTGAAACCAGCTATTTAATTCAAGGGTCAAGTCACAGTCACTCATCATTATGATTGACAATCCCCAAATTCCTCCTCCCAAGTAAGAACATCTATCCAGAGTGAGCCAAGTTTATACCCCCTTTGAATTCAAAGCTCTTTAAATACGAAAGGAAATTATGCAAATGAGTGTCAAATATGAATTTAAAGAATCTAATCCCTCGTGATGATGAAAAAAAATAACCCTATGCAAATCCATCTCTGCACTCTACTACTTTATGCACTTTTCAATATAATAATAATCCTTTATAATGTAGAACCAAGGCTTGTTGCTCAATGTTCATGGGATTTGGCACGCCTAAATGATTATGAAACGGTACTTGAGAAGCTATGAGTCTGAGATTTAAAAACTTCCCTCTGCCCTTGGATAAGAAGTGCTTTGAATGCGGAGTGATATGCTCGAGTCACACACTATGGATCTATGTCCCCCCTGTATTGGAGATACTATTGGAGAGATGATTTAGTATATAAATGTATATGTACGAGTCGTCCCCCACTCAACTCGACACGGTTTTAAGTTGAGCGTTCATCCGTCTCTATTTTTCGATCTGCCTCACTTGGCCCAACTAGACTAAAATGCTACGTAAAGGAAAAGGAGGGAGATGATCTCTCTCCAGGAATTTATCACAAACCAATTCTCCCTTTGATACACAAAAATCTGAGAGAGTGTTTTTTATTTTAATACCCGGGGGCTTGTGTCTCTCAGTCTAGTATGGGCTTAGTGTGTAGTCTTGTGGGTATTAGTATGTATTTTTTTGTATAAATATATTTTATTTGTCTGTGTGTGTATGTTTTTCAGGATGGATTTTGTATATGTGCGAGACATGTTGGAGAGGAGTCCCGGAGCTCCGCGGAATCGGAGGGGAGTTTTGTGGGATGGAATGAGAAAAAGTAATAAATCTGCCAATCCCCGGCACACTACTCCCCGAATATCGACAAACCCTCGGGGGGATTGGACGCATCTCTAATCAATTGACAAGCAGTCGCAGTTGGATGTTATGAAATGGAGATACAAATATTGGGGCTTTTTCTTAGTGATACAATTTATCAACTCATTCCAAACTCGAATTCTTAAGTTGAATTTGAGTTACAAAACTAATTTAATTAATTTATGGACGTCTTAGCAGTAAAATCAAATCGGAAGTTGGGACATGGATGAGAACGTTTTTTGATGCCTTAATATCCTAGTTGATAAATATATTTGAGTTACCTTAATATTCCAAGAATAAGAGCCACCAGGTACTCTTTAGCAAGTCACTCGTATACATTTATCATCGACAAGAGCTTCTTTATACACTTTGTCCGTTTCGACATTGGAGATTAGGCATCGGCAACTGTAGCAATAGCTTCTTGTGTTGTTCCTGTAAATCACAAAATAGAATCACAGGATAAGATTTTTTTAAATCCGAAAGAGTTTCTGAATGATTTTAGCAAGGGTAGTTAGCTAAAAATTAAATGGCTTGTTTACACAGTAATAATTTTTTAATTATCGTCATGCTCCAATAAAACATCAAATTGTATAACTTGAAATCTTTTAATTAGTGTACTACAAAATTAATTCATTATTAATCAAAAGTAGATTTGCTTCCTTGTATATCCTAGTGCTTAGGATCTAAAACCGGCTATAAACTTGAATAGATCTTAAAAGTCATCACCTCATACTAAATTGGAGGATACGGCTTTGTAACACGTAGTAATCGGACCATGATTCCATAACAAACGAAGACGACCCCCACCACCACCATCATCACCACTACCAACTACCACTACAGCTATTAACCAAGCCTGAAAGAAGAAGTAGCTCTTTGAGATTAAGTACGTATAAAACGATTCGAACAAGCTGGATGGTCGAGGTTAGTTTACCATCCTCAATCCTTTGAAATGAGATCTCTGGCAATAATGATATTATTACCCAAGTTGTTTCCCTCTCACTATCTAGTAGTACACACTACTAATAGTAGGAGCAAGGTGTAGGATAAGTTCCCAAGCCACACGGGAACAAAATTTATGGCCTTTTGAAGAGTCCACAACTAGAGGAGATAGCAACTCCAAACCTCCGTAAAAAAAAATCCAAAAGATTCAACGAAACTTTAAAAAATCTCCCGTCTCTTAAAAGAACATAATAATTATATTATGAATTTATGTCTAATCATCCCCACCCTGTACTACTACATCTCATAATAACTTTTTTTTACGAGTTCTCCTATCTTTTCCTCTTTCTAAAAACAGTCAAGAGCTCAGAGATTATTTGAGAGCATTTAGGTAGATATATATTTTTTTTAATTATTTCGTTCGTTGGGCTATTACAGGTGATGCCAGAGGGATGACAGCTCCAGGACTCCACGGACGGCCATATTTTCCAAGGAATAAAGAGGATGAAGAGAAAAAACGGAATCTCTTCAACTTTTGTAACACAGAGAGAAGGAAACAAAAAAAACGAGAAATCTCAAAAAGTCATGTCAAGGTTGGAAGGTTGGAAATGTTGGAAGTGTTGTTGGAAGGGTAGAAATTTATGGCCACCAAACCCCACCGGACTTCTTTATAAGAATGGAGAGAGAGAGAGAATAATATTCAATGGAATGTAGAATGAGATGTGAGACTGTGGACCATTGGCTTCTTCTTCTCTGTCTTAGGACTATGGACTATTGTGGACTATCGGGATTGTTTTTGTTTTTTAAAAGCTTAATTAACTTGTTTCTTGCTCAACCTCAACTTATTTTTAAAAGAGGTCTTCATTCTAGTTGAACTTTGGTTTTTTTAAGTTATCTTTTTTATGCACACCTTGGACTTTGGAAAGTGTACCGTTTTTCCCCGTGTAAAATCTTTCGTATCGATGAGTTTCAATTTATAAGCATTTGTCTCGACTAGTATTTCAGTTTTATTTGAACACCGAGTACATATTATTTTATACCAGTAAAATTCAGCTATATTGAAGATTTTCCATGGCCACATATATTTTTTAAGATCGGCAATCTTTGCATTAGAGAATACATTGTAACACGTAATGACATATATAGTTGTTATTGAATGTATGTTAAAATGAGCATATTCTTGATTGACAGAAAGTGGGAATGTGTAAAATAAAAAGAGAGCTGTTGGTAGGCAGAATGAAGGTGGCGGAGGGGATATTGAGTCAACGTGACAAAATGACAAGACCCATCTGCCCATCCGTTTCACATCATCTCACAAGATCTCAAAAAGATGGACAACGACAGGGAAGGCAGATGCTTCCTCAAAAATATTCTTCTCTTTTATCTTTTACCATCACCATTATTTATGATATTTATAAAAAACATTTTAAAAAACCTCGGGGACAATTATTCCAAAGTCAAACATACTAATTAATATTCCAAAAAGTATTCAAAGACGAAGCTTCCACTATTTATAGAATATTTACAAGTTTTTTTACCATTACCTTTCCATACAATATTTTTTAAGCTGTAATGCCCAACCCTACGAAATCACTTCTTCTTCCATTCTAATAAAAAAAAATCAATCTCACACTTTTTTCTTGAAAATTTCTCAAACCAATCAATAAAAAAAACTGGCAAACGTCCTCAACCATTTAAATGTCATTGTTCCACATCTCTCTCTCAGATAGTACCAGCTCGGTTTGGCATCATTGTGGTCCACTTGGTCTCCACCGTACCAAGTCACCACTTCCATTCACAACTCCATAAAAGAGGATAGGAAGAAGCCTCAAATGTACAAGGTAATTACAGCATGTATTCAGTTCCGTTGGAAGTTGGAACCAGAGCCCAACCACCACCGCCACCACCACCACCACCATCAACACTAAAACCAAGAACTTTAAGAAGGTGTTTATCTCTCCCCGTCTCATCTAAAGCTCATTGAACTAATGTGCTGATAGTCCAACGGGAACAAGAAAGAGAAGCCAGGTGGAACAGATAGAGAAAAAAATTCTTGAATGATTGGACCACCTTGGCGGAGTGAGATTTTTAGTTTCAAGTTTAGAACAGCACGTAGCTCGAATCTTCTCCAATCTTATCTCAACATTACTTTTCTAACTACATCTCATACTTACATACTAACTCAAGTATCTACAATTTAATAAGACAATCATTTCTTCCATATCCATACCGAGCCTTTTTCACAAGATTTCTTTTAATTTAACAAAAACACCAGGGGAAAAGCAGTAATTAAAAAAAATCCCCGAAATCCAAATGAAAAGTCCCCCCGAAAAGCTTGGAAGACGGATGGAGAGAATTGAATGTGAAATGGAAGTCTCCTTCGTCCAAAATCCCATCTTTCTCTCCAATCTCATCTCCTGCTGATCCTATTTTTTTTATCCCTGCCCTATTTACCCAGCCTATTGTCCTCGACAAGGAACAAGACTCACTACCTACCCATACTACCACGGACTAGTTCTAAAATCCTCTTGTATACAATAAGGAGCTCAAAGGAGAAAGACTTTTTCCCTCTGAACAGAAATGTCAGAGGAATTCACAGGAGGATCTATTCATCCATCTTGGCTTCTTAAGATGTGGAATGGATTTTAGACTCTTGCTTGTGTAGAGAGTATTGGTCAGAGGACATGTGAGGACTCTAAGGACAGTATGGCTGAACGAGGAGTCGATCTTTGTGTGTAGAGAGATGAGAGGGAGGAGGGCATGGGTTGACAATACGGATTTGAAATTTCAAATTACAAGGGTCGATCAAGCAGGAAGAGACAGTCGCTGTTATTTTGTATTTCGTCATGTCAGCTTATTTCCGGGCTTGTTTTTTTCTAGGCTTCAATTTGTAACAAGATGAAAAAAAAGCAAGGAAGCCAAGTGAGTCAGTCAACCACCTCGGAGATGTCTTAGACGCTCTGCCGTGGAAGGATGGATGGAAATGGGCGAGCTGTTTTTTAATCAAAATTTCAAAGTCCACCGAAGAAACTAATCGATGTGGTGTCTGATGTGCGAAGGGTATAGGCAGTTTCTACAAAGGCTTTCATAGGGCTGATTCGCTGTAGTCTTTCTATTCTGTTTTCGAGGCTCACTTCCTATTTACACGGATCTGGGAGACATGACGGAGGCATTAGCTAAACAAGCTTTGGATTCTAGGCAATCTAGGAGTGGGGTGTGCTACAGGTCACACCGAAATTTTATGGATTGATTTTGGCCAATTCTGGACATTGATTAATAATATCTGTGATTAGTAATATTTTATTTATATAGTAATTAATTTTAAATACAGACTTGAAATCAATTCCAATAAACCAAGTGGAAATTATCTATTTAAAAAATATATTTTCACATTAATTTCAAAGTTAAAATTGGCCACGGATTTTATTTTGCCTGTATTTGAAATAGTAGGTCCAAAGTTCTAAAGTTCCAAAGCTGAATTGGATCATGTCCCTCAAACTAATGTAACCGCCCTTCATAGGATTCGACATTTCAAAATTTCCTTAAATAAATTTGAAACTGCAACCCACTATTCATCAGTAATAAAATCAACCTTACACATATTGTAAATAGAACAGCCGGATTTCTTAAAACACGAAAGCAACAAAATCATCCAAAATGAGCCTAAATATCCGAATCAATAAATGACTCGAAACATTTGAAACACACCCGGCCATGTTAAAACGTCCTGACCTCTTTTAATTCCTGGCCACAGCTTAAACGGTCCATAGATCTACCTATAAGATGGGGGTGGCTGGTTGGGAGGGGGGCTGTCTTTGGATTTGCTTGGCCTGGTTGGCTTAATAAAGAAAAGCAAAGGCTTTTGTTATTCTTTTGTAAGAGAGAGAGAATGTAGAGAGAGGAGAAACGGGAATAATCTGACAGAGCGGAGTGAATTATGGGCCTCCCTTCTTCAAAATACCTTACCAACTTTTATTCCGACATACAACAATCTATAGAAGCCCTCGTATACACACACCCTGCCTAAGCCCTGTGCCCCTACATCGCCCTGTGTACTAAAGTTTAAGTGGGAAGACGGGAGATTCGGAGATCCGAAGGCGAATCAAAGGAGACGGACGGACGGATGCCCAAAAGAGCACAGCTAACTCATCCTCCCTCCCTTTAGATCCAGCACGGACGGAGAGTCACTAAAGCCTCTTCTGTTTGTTCCATCTCGGATAAGACCGTCGCAAGGAAGGAAATGTCTGCAACCGACAGACACGGAACTGACGAGGATTTAACTCCCTGAACACAACCGACGCTCCAAACCAGAGATATTACCCGAATAGGGAAAACACCGCTCTTTCCCAGACAGCCTTGAGAAGAGCTGAGAAAATACCCGATTCACAACTTTCTGAGCGGGTGGACCTTCGGGCTTAGAGAAAGACATGTTTTGAGAGTAGTAAGGATCCTTTAAGTTTTTGGGGGGAGCTTAATCAGAATCTTATTGGGAGATAGTATTGTAATTATAGTTTTGAGAAAAAGAGAGAAAAATCGGCTCGGGGATTTAAAGGGTTAGCGGGTAGTAGTTTTTTTAAAGCTTGGGATAAAAAAGGAAATGCCAGGATCTATGAGCCTTTTGCATTCGCAATGAGGATGCCATGAAAGAATGGTGGGTGAGGGATATAGAATAGGAATTGATTGAAGAATGGAATTAATCTGAGGAGAAAGTTGATGAGCTCAGCTCGGGGGAAATGCTACCCGGGTGTTTTTTCTATCCGGATGATTGTAGTATCCGTGACGGGAGTAGGGGCCTCGGAGCCGCCTCTCTCACGTCTCCCGTCAACTCAAAATTCGGATTGGGAAAAAATATAATTGGGAAATGCCATTTATCCATCCCCGTCAGCCCTGACAGCCACGCACTTCCCTCCGACATCAGAAACTAAATTGGACTCCAAATCCCAATGAGAATACACACACTCATATCCAAAACCTACACATCCTCCTAGCTTTAGCAATTGTATTTTCTTTTTCTATACTCCATTTTCTAAAGCATTTCCCAGTCTGTAGTGATTTTCAGGACACAAGGATCCCCCTTTCTTGAAACGGCCTAAGACTTAACTGTGAATGGTAAATAAACCATTGTTGTGTTATTTAAGTTCTTAAAACTGTTTCTGTTGTAATCCGAGGTTTCAAATCCTAGCTAATGGTCGCCCGTTGGAGACTAAAGATGTTAGTAGACTCTACAGGGATTGGTAGGATTGGATGATGATGATGCTGCGGTTAGGTTTTGAATTTAGGCTCTTGGCTTTTAGCTGACGTATATTCTTCTACTTAACATTATTCCATACATCCCCGTGAAGAGAGAGAGAGAGGAGAAGAGAGAGTACCCTCCAGGTCATAAATCATTTATAGTTTATGATGATGTTGAAGCCGAGGATGGGAATACCCGGGTAGCCTTGCGGAGGCTGTATCATATCGTGTAGGATTTGAGACGGAGGAGAGAGAGGCAAGCGGAAGTCGGGGGAAACCGGAAGTGGAAAGACAAACGGAGTTTCACATCACAACTTATGAAACTTATGAAATATACATCCCAAAAACACACCGGGCAAAAACTACACACATACACACACCAGGGGCTGTTCATACCACCTTTGTCAGACTGATACCGCTCATGTCACTGAATCCCCTTCATCCACCTGCAGCAATAGCCCACACGGGTCTCATTGTAACTTATTGTAAGGTCGTCACTCAGTTTTTTAGACCCCTGGGTCAGCAAGATAAAGTGGCCCGTGTCCAGCCTTCCCCTTGAGTTCTCATGAGGGAGATTTAGGGCCAAATGATTATCAATGGAATTTATGAACAAGCCTAAGAAAGGGGGAGGGTTGACCATTATAAACCAGCTTGGCACAACCTAGGTGCATACCGTGTGTATAAAATAAGCTTGAGATTTTTTTTTCTTTCGAAGGATAAGAAACGGGTAACTTAAATACAAAAGTCACAAGTCACCCTCTTCTCAAGACTATGAAACTATTATCCCCTTTGTATCATCTCCTCTTAGCTCCGTGTAGCGTAACGATATTCTGAAATACCCGTACCATGTTTTCGAGGATGAAATACGGCCACCGGGTTTTATGTTTTCTACAGGGTAGGGAAATGTATGATATTGGTATTGATATCGAGTGGGCTCAGTTTAAGACTCGTCCATACATTTTCGACCCACCCTGTGTGGAATCGATAAAAGTATTTCATATCAGTTTATTCCCCTTGACTCCATGTATGGAAGTTGGAAAGTTCTTTTTGTACTAAATGGAGTGAGGAAAGATGCATTTATCGACTTGTGTGAGTCAATAGAGAAGCTCCACTTACATCCAAATCCCATCTTCCATCTTATACTCAATCACCACCCCCACCACCACCGCCAAGACTCTCCGCTCGTTTATTAACAGCTTTAAGAGAGTGAATGATGAGATGATGACCCGCTCGCCTTAATTTATTATATGGAAAAGGCTAGGCAGAATTCCATCGGCCTATATCACACATGGGTTTGCGACATGTGTGAATAATTAATCCGTTCACTTGGTAACGCGATGGTAAGTTCTTGGCATGGGCGTTTAGTTTGGAAACTTCAATTAGAGAACATTACACTTTAGAGTGGGGATATTAATGAGCAGTTTTCTTAAAGTATTACAGGATAGGAACTGGGATAAGTTTCGGTTGTCACATGGTCGATGGTTTCGATCTGATTTTGAGGTCTGTGTAGAATTTCAATATTTTTGGTATCTTTCATGTATACAAATAAATTAACAAAATAGGCATACTATTACAGACTTGTACATCTGACAATCAATTTGTAAATCCTTCAAGCAATCACAAAACAAAATAACCCTCTTATCACTTTCAAAACCACGAAAAAATCCCAATTTGACCACGGTCCATAAAACAATCCTTAAAATTCTGCACAAATCCAGAGACACTTGATCTTACAGTTCGACAACAATTGGATCTCAATAATTTTAAAATCCCACCAGTAAAACGGCACTGTCCCTAGAATTCCAAATACTCCTCAAGCTCTATTAGCAAACTAGCTAATAAGTTGTCACCCTCAGACTGATCGGGAAATTCAGTTAACCTAAGGACCCTTCCTTATGTGCATCATCATTACTCTAACAGGAATCCTTAAAGGGATCCCCTATACCCTCATGACTCGAAATGCATCCAACTTTTTAACCCCGAGATCTCCCAAGGTTTTATAACGATTTAATTTTATTGCTCTCCATTGAGGGAGTTGTAAATATTCATGAGAATTATGGGTGGCTTTACCTCAGAAAACAAACTGTTGCCAGTTTACATCTTTCACAGCCTTTTTTTTGGTAAGAAAAAAATGTTATCTCTCCAGATCCTCCGGTTTTACAAGGGCTATACTATAGAGTGCAGTTAGGAAATGCAGTAGGGATAACTGACTGCAACTAAACTACCGAGATGACCTACAGAGCCGAAGGGAAGAGGACTCGATCGGGTGGCATCTTTTAAGGTATGGAAGGTTTACAAAAAAATGTCAAGTTTTTAAAAAGTGTTTTATGACTTTATTGCACAAGTTTATTGGGTGGACTTTATGAAACGGGATTTTATTGTGGGCTTTAGTAAAAAGACCTTTTTAAACTGGGGTCGTAAACTGGAGTAAAAAGCCTTTTGAAAGCTCAAGCTCATGGACAACAACAGTCGAGCAAGTTGACACTGCCTGGGTCCGTTCTGTTAGGTGAGACTGCATTTTTACAGATGGACAAGGAAGGCTAGGGCTTGTGATAACAATGGGATGTCCGAGTAGTCTCACCCTCAAGTCCTGTTATAAAGTGTCAATGTCAACTCGGAAGGGATGTTATGCAATTTGGTATGGGTGTACTACCTCCACTCTCCTGGATTAAATTGGGGGCATTCAATGTCTCTTATGTTTTGCAAGTAAGGTGGGGTACAGTTTAAGGGCCTTTGCAAACGGTTAGTGGGTGGATGCTACCCGCGGGCTCTTGCATATTCTTGGTAGGATTTGTTGGGAATGGAGAGGGCCAATGACTTACATGTTAGGGAGGGTCAATCAGGTAATCGAGATTCGAGGTCTTAATACCCGTTGCAGCTCTTAAACCCTTTTTCCTAGCAATAATAAGCTTCTTATTCTCTATATCGGGTTTTATTTTGTATTTGTTATGCGTACTGGTGTAGGAAGAGGGAAGGATTAAGTAAGCTGTCAGTCGATATTCTCTCTTGGTATTATTTTAAAGCTTTCATGGAGTGACGACTTCTTCAAGAGATTATATTGCAGAGAGCTTTCAATTTCAGAGATTGAAATAATTAAGATTTTACAGATTGTGGATAGTTTAAAAAAATAGCTTCAAATTCTATCATAGTTGTATTAATTTTTAGCAATATTGATTTCAACTAGAAAATTTAATAGCTTTAATTTAATTTAAAACTTGTATGGAAAAACTTAATAAAACAGTAAAGTGTATAAAAATGTGTTTAAATACTTGTGTAAAGAACTCGTAAATTCTACACGGCTGTTCTTAAGTTCTGTGCAATTGTCCTTAAAGTTCTAAATTCCGAGAAAAAAATTTTAAAAGGATACGTTCTCCATACTTGAATAAAATAAAGTGGTAATTTCTCTGATTCGGATCCGTGGACTGTCTCAAAGGTAGAAATTTGTAAACGAAAGTTTTGAGCAGTACTTGTTGAGGTGTGAATTAGGAAGAGACACCTTGAAATTAAAGTGTGAACTGTACAACAATAGGATGAGCATTAGGAGCCCTGGGATGAGCAACGAGAGGGAGACCCAAGGGTGTCAGTATCCTCATCACCTCTGAGGATTGGGTGCCTTTTGAATTATAAGTCTGTTTGCTGGGACAACAAAGATTTTGTATGAAAATGCCACTTGCTAGGTCTGAGAATGTTAATTTATCAACTTAGTAGAGGGCTGCAATTCATCTAAAATAATTGTATGAAAATGTCGGTTCCTCAGATCTAATAATGGCCTTAAATTAAGTAAATCAATAATTTATTTCTCCTCTGAATTCTTCTCACTTCCTGACAACTTCAAAATTCAAGTTTTTTAAACTCGATCAAACTCTATGAAAAGACAAACCAAAAACTTCGATGCATCATTCCAAAAATCCTCAACCTGTGACCTTCAGGTCATCAGTTGGCCTTCGTCAAAAATTCAAAAATCCAACCAACAACTTGAGAATCTTCAAGAATGTCCATAAATAAATGAACATTGTAATTGTAATAATTTATGGAAAAGGACATCTGGTCATCCCCATTGAAAAGTTGAGACTGAAATGATCCCAGCCCCTCGATAAAAGCCATCGGAGGCCATTCTACAAATTTATGTGGTTACAAAGACGTGGAGATAATAGCCCAGGTTAACCCGATAAGAATGGACGTGATCTGAATCTTATATTATATTCAAATCCAGATTGTATTTACTCTTTAGAAAGTCACCACCACCAAAACTACTGACTCACCTCTGTGCAAACCTCCTGACTCAAGTAGTGCTAAACAAAACGGCTGTTCGATAAAACCTCTTAAATTATTGCGACTCAATCAAGTAGACCCTGGACGAGTTGAACTCACTTGAAAGAAGTAGAGTGTGCATGTAAATCTATACAAGCTCATCATCATAAAGATAAAACTACGAGCCTCGTCAACGATTCGAAATGAGCCGATTTGCATAATCACCCCTGCAATTTACGACCATCTTCCCAACAATGACTGTAACTACAACAATGCTAATAACTCTGGATGTAAAGTAACAGAGTATTTATTTTTATTATTCCTTCCGTTTCTATTCAAATAAACAAGACGACTTCATCAACTATCAACCTTGTTACTTAAGTATCGTTGTTATGTACAGATAGCTTCTAAGGGGTGTGTAACGAGTAATTGTACATTTTTAAAACCCGTTCCAATTAATATTTAAAACCACCTTCTTGATGGGATAAAAAAAAGTTGTAGTTACCTGTGGAAGTGAGGAATTAGTACGGGATCGTGTATCACAGATATAAATAATTAATTTACACTAACTTCCTTCGAAACTATCCCATTTGAACTGAAACTGTTGGGGCAAAGTTAATTACCTCGTGGAAACGGGCTGAGTTAATTGTTGTGTGCACTATCGTTTAGAAAACAATAATAAATCTCTACAAGATTACCAGATTTGGATCAAGAATGATTTTCCAACCCATTTTTTCTTGCCCCCTCCCCCCTTAGTATGTTTTTTCCGAGGATTCCACTTGAGATGATATGAAGAACAATAGGGAGGTATCCCCTCCGAGGTTCACTTGGTCCCAATGAGTTGTGGGCTGATTATAAAAGTAATTGCCACCTTCCCTTGCCCACCACAGTTTGATAGTTGTGCTAATTGTGATTGTGGTGGATCCGGTGTTGGTGGTCAGAGGGAGGAGTTGATTGCAATTAAATTTAGACTAACTATTAATTCCAAACTTCCCAGGGCTTTCATCGTTTATGTCTGTGAGGTTGGGATTGGAATGAGATGGACTTGGCTCGTCCGAGGGGCTTATCAGAGAATCCAAGGCAATTTGAAGAGTTATCTTTGGAATGGTGGAATACTCGAAAGTCATGCACTGTTGCCCGCAAAGTACATGTAATTTTAATACCTTGGGCTTTAACTCTATTCTAAACACTGTGTTTGACTTAATTTTTATTCAATTCCTCGTAATTTCATTTCCCTCAATTTGAGAGGAATAAAAGGAGTAAAATAATGAAATGGATTTCCACTAGAAAAATAAAGGAAACTGAACTGCTGTTAGAATTTTTGTGTTTGCATTTTTTGACGGGAGTGTTTTCACACGGAGGGTGTAATTAATTTGTAATTTTTATTGAGATCGGTATTTTTTTAATGAGCTTTTTATTGCCAGTTTAGATTAGAAATCTAGCTTGTCAATATTTCCAGGCACTAATTGACTTATCCTCAACCAACTCCTTTCCTCTAAATCCGAATTTCAAACATTTAAAAACCGAAAATTATGTCTTCATTTATTTCAAATTTCCTATCCCTTACATAAGATTCAAAATTTATACCAATCACCACGAATCAAAAAAACACTTTACTTTTCAAAAAAGCACTAAAAACTTCCCCACTCGTAAATCGTATACAAAAAAAGACTATAGGATAGCCGATAGCCTTTTTGACTTGAGGTTGGTCACACACCTGACCATCAACTGATTAAACTATGACTACGACGTTGACTGCCCCAACTTTACATAGACTTCAACACTACCACCACGAGATCCATTATGTATTACAATATACACCTCTATTAACTATTACTCAACATTGTGTCCTCTACACCTCTCCCCTCGTTTTCTAAGCCCTTATCTACGCTCCCATACCATTTTTTAAGGTCAAAAATCCACCATACATTCCCAATGAGCAATGCAGCCCAAGGGATATATGCATACGCAGGTGAGACAAGGTGGCTACGCTTTCTTATAGCTAATACGGATCATTGCATTACCATATAGAACCCTGCTCGATCCTCTTATCCAACAACCAATCCTACCTCATCCTATGTGCAAGATTCTCAACAGTGTCTTGGTGAAAATGTTGCAATGCTTCAATATTGAACCATTTAGAAAAGACGTAATACATACAGTCTAATCCTTAGATGCTTCTAGGGTGCACAATGATACGTTTTTTAAAACATGAAAGGAAACCTCATCCTTGTGGGACAAAATTCACCTTAATTGTTATTCGGTAAATTATTTTCTCTCTCTCAAAAAAAATACACCGTCCATAAAAAAAAGGTAAGGGATCTCCAGAGCTTAGGTGTCCCATGGAAGGAAGGTGGCCGTGGATTGGTTGGATTGATCCAACCCTCTGAGGAATAAGCCTTGACCCCCGCTGGCTTCTTCGATCCCTTCGTTCGATGAAATGAAAGTCAGATTGGGAAAAGGGATCTTTCTCAGATTGTTAGATTGGAACTGGTGGGATGTACAGCCTTGGCTTGGTTAGGATATTCCTGGAAGGGTTGGGGTGCTGGAGTTAAATGATGGGGAACTATTAGGTGGGCATTTTGTTATTATTATTTTAAGGGGGTATTGGAAGGTATAAGGGACAAGTTTTACTTTCTTATGGTGGTGGTGGTAATAACTATTAGGTAGGACAGGTATGGAATGGTTTAGGGAAGGAAGGTAGAGTCGGACTTATGAAGAGACTCGGTTGAGGAAGGTGTACTACTGGGAATTTTGGGGTGGAGGGCTATTATCATTAGTTACAATGTATTATCGTTATTATTATTAGTTTGCTATTGTGTATTGTTAGGAGAGAGAAGACTGCCATGATGAGATGCCATGAGGTAGGTTGTGGTTAAGGAATAACGAGGAGATGGAAATCTCTTTGTGAGTACAGTTTACAAAATGGGGGAGCTTCTTTGAATAGAGTTACTACTATTTCATCTTTGGTTCCACACATTTTTGTTTTTTTGATTTCCGAATTTTTTAAAAGTATTTAATTAGTACTTTTTAGATTTGAAATGTTTCATTATGTTGAGATATAACTGGTTGGCAGTGGGGTCATTTTAAGGCATTCGAATGTAATTGTCAAAGCTTGAAAATAAAGATTAAATAACGTTATTATAATTATTAGTTATTATTAATCTTTATATGTTAAGCTTAAGCTGTATCTTAAGCTGTAATAATGAACCCTACGGCTTTTAAAATAAAGTAATGGTTTGAGAATAAAAATCCTTTTTAACTTGGAGAATTATTTTAATTACTAAAAAGTAAAATTAAATTGAATAAAAAGCTGTTAGGATTTGTCAGAAACGTAACTGCTTTTATAAATTGGAAGCAATTACCCAAATGTTTAGACGATCTAACATTTGTAATTCTTTAAAACGATACTTCAATAAAAATTAAATGGTTGCAAAGTTTTAAATTTTTCAGAAAAACAATTAAATTAAATCGAATTAAACTGAATCCAACAATGAAAAAACATTTGAAAAAAGCTTTCACTTATCATGCACCATTTAAACGACTTGGAAAACAATAAATTAGCTCATTGTTTCCCTACAAATATTTGCAATGAATCCTTCCCGGAGAAAAAAAAAACACATTTCCAAACCATATCTGAACTTGAACCAGTATCATGGGGATGCAATGTAAGAAAAAGCCAATGCACCAATAGCCATCCCGACATAATTTCCTCTATTTCTGAAATCCCCGGAGGAAAAGTTGAAGAGAGGAGAAAAAAACTAGTACGGAGCATATTGGGAGAAAGGGAGAAAGGACTTCGTGATATTCGGGGATTCCCCCCCTTACAAAGTGCACACGAAATTCGTGAAGTAAATGGTGTGGAAAGTTGAATGGAGTGACGAACGACCCTTTTTGCATGCCAAAACAGGCAGGGAGAGCCAAACTAAGATTTGTTTTTTGGACACGAAAAGTTTCAGAAAATCTGAAGGATGAATGGCCTGCTAAATGCATTCATCTAACTTAAGGAAATTGCATTACTTTACTCAAACTTAGAATACTTACATCTAATACACCATACAAGACGACGATTCCACGTCTACCAAAGGGCTGCTCATACGCTACGGCAAAACAATCCAAGAAACCCGGATTTAATTCAATGTTCTCCTAATAAATTCAAACCCTAAAAGATCACTAAATTTCAGCCCCTTGAGTTTCTCCTTAGACCATCACCAACAAAGGGGCGTATTGAAACTTTAACATTGAGTGAATTGAAGTGAGCGCCAGGTTCAACCCTGAACACAAACACAGACAAACACCTCCGCTTATTTTTGTTAGTGATCAATATGGTTTTCATGGTTCTAATAATGTCTTTCTTGAGTTGTATTTAGATAGTATGAGGGGGACTTAGAACTTACTAAGACAAGGGATTGCTTATGAACAGCCCAGCTGATCCAAGTCTCCCATTGCATGTCTACATCTGCATGTCTCCCGCATTCTTCTATAGAACAAACAAAACTGTCAAAACGCTCCCCGCCGCCCCGAGATTTTTCCATTTCGGAGATTACCCGTTAATCATCCCTTACCTTGGTGGTACAAGGTTCGTAAATCAATTCCCTCCTTTGTGCACCAGACGTATTAAATCAGCTGGGATATTTAGGATAAGAGATTCTTGCAAGAAATGTAATTATAATTAAATTAAAGGAGCAGAGCTCCTCCTAGGCATAAACACATTAGAGGGTTTGTAAGAGGCATTTGCCGTCAATTTCTTATATTGATAGCCTCAGAGTTATCTGAGGAGGAGCAGGACGGGGGATCCGGTTTAGACGAGGCTCATATATCAGAAGCTTATCTTCATTGATAATCGCACCCATAATACTTGAGAGTAATTAGTTTAACTTGTAGAGGATTTAATTAGCTCATTCTTCTCGACTTGTTACAGGCATCGTGGGTTCGGGATTGGATTTCAGGACGGATGGATTCTTTGAATTTGGAAGCCCTGACTATAGCACTTGAAAGATTCTAACTGAAATGAGGGATTACTGAGAATTGAGCTGAGGATTCTACATGGTGGAATTTGAAGCTTTTAAAATCGAAACTTTGGCAACATTCGATTGAAATTACCTACTTGAAGTTACTATGATACAGAAACTATTTTTAGGAAAAAATTCCTAATAGGGAGGTTATGCTGCAGTGATTTTTGGCTTCTGATTGTCACTGTGCCAATATAGAGAGCATTGTCACAGTCCCAATCAGACACCCAAAATCCATAACCTCTCTATTAAAGAATGCTTCAACGTATTTTTTTTTTAAACATTACTTGAAAATAAATTTTAGTGGCCTAGATTAAGTCATTTAGATTTGTTGTGTTGGTTTGTTATCAACGAAAAGTACTATACATCATAGAAAAAAACTGTAGGACGAGTGTAAGAAACTAAAATCAATTTCGCACCTACACTACAAGAGAATAGCAGACTTCCCTCAACACCGGATTCGACTTACCTGACTAAACGGGAACAAGACCAAGGAATCCTCTTAATCTAAACCCTTACATAGCCAAAACCCAAGGAGCCGAGAATTGTACAAGGAACGCTCAACTAATTTCTGCATGTAAAAATTTGAAGAGGATGTCAGACTAGAATATAATAACTTTTTATCCAAACCTGTCTATCCCCCCTAAGCTCTACTACAACTCTCTTACAGAGTATTGAGCAAAGTCCGACCCACTAGATTAAAAATGCACTAAGAGTTGGTGGTGGTGTGTACACGTCTGAAGCTCATTGGTATTCACGCGAGGTATGTGCAACCACTTTTTGGCAAAGTTGCATTGGATTTGAAGTGCGAAACGGGCGATAAATTACACGGCAATTTGAGATTAGGCCAAGTTGATAAGACAGATACTCCTTGTCTCCTCAATACGCAAATGATATTTCATTGGAAATTGGTTTGAGAACCAGAGGACCGTGTCGTGTGTCTCCATTTTTCGAGACCTTCGCATGCGATCGTTTTAGACATTTATTTTAATACGCACGGTCCAGTTTAAAAATCATTAATATTTGTTTGCTTGCAGCATTTTATTCAGACTATGTGCTTTTAGTTAGGAATTTTACTTCAATTATCAAAGGTATTAACCCCCATTAACTAAGTAATTAATATCTTTATAATGATTATCAACAATTCAACGATATGACATGGACATCGAGTCATGACATTTTAAATCTAGTCACCAAATACGACTAAGGTAAATAATTTTTAGTTCCAGGAATGACATTGGTCAATTTAAGATAACTCCATAGCTAGAAACGAACCGTCTAACAATCTCATACTCAAACTCATACAAAATCCACATCAGCATCCTTAATCAGCTAGGACTGCGTAAGAAATTCCAGAAACTTTTGCATACCAAATCAGAACTATGACGAGAGTTCCCAAATAAATAAGACACTACAGGGAAGGGTGACCCAAAATTGTTGGAGAATGGTCAGTTCCCTTTTCTCCAGCTGAACAAGACCCGTTCCCCCAAGTTTTTTACAAGATGCCATAAAAGTAAATAAAAGTGGCTAGTGGGTGACAATAAAAAACGGTAAAGGCTCTGAATATGGCCCAGGAGATGCGGAACAGGTAATGAATGTCCCTTGTTAAAAAATCCACAAGACCTACTCTCTACTATCATTGCACATGCTATGAATACTAGCAGCGTATTACCCTATAGGATTTTATACCGGAAAGCCCAGTACCGAAATGCCAACAGAGCCTAAAGGCCAAGTTCAACTTTTACAACTCATCCCTACCGGACTTGTGTGCATAATATTATAATCTCTTACCAAAAATGTCCCAAAGTCCTAGAGATTTTTATTGCACTATCTCCTGGAAGATGAGAACCCAGTTATACTTCCTAGGGCTGGAGGATATGGATTTTTTAAGAGCAGTAAAAAAAACGGTAAGTAGGTCACTAATGACAATGACAATGGACGAGGTGAGGTTTGGAACGGTTGGAATAAAATTTTATTGCAGCTCTATTATGAAAAGCTTTCAAAATCTATAAGCTCTAAAGTCCTTAGGTTAAAAACACCTTGTGCTATTGGCCATGTATTTCCTTAGATCATTTTGCTCTAGTTCGGTATGGAAAAAAATGTAGATATTCCTTATTGCTGGCTTGTTTAGTTTACGGGACTTTTTTATTTCTTTTTATTACACTGCCTTGGTAGAGGTCAGCTTTTAAAAAAAATTGGACAACGGGACTCTTCAGTCCAACTTTGATTTGAGATGGGGACAGTTCTAGTAAGTTCTAAGGAGGTGATTGTGTTTGATGAAGTTTCTGAAAGTTTCTGAAGGTGTTTTTATTTAAATTTAAAAAACACTATAAGTGTTGTCATTAGTGCGAGTGTGTGTAAGAGCTTGGAGCTTTGAATAGTGTACAGTTTCTCATATCTGGACCTTGCCTTGGAATGGGAACAATTTTTCAATTGTAATAACGACAGGTAAAGGAAAAAAAGCCCGGATCGAATTTTGTAAAAACAAATTTATGACTTATTTATAGACGCTGAGTTTAAATCGGGTTGAAAAACGGTGTCTATGTTTCTTAAATATAATTTATGACTTTCAAACTATCAAAGGTCGAGGAAAGGTAGGTAGAGAGTTATCTAAATCTGTAATCCTCCTTCTGAGACCTAGAGAGACGTCAGTTTTGCTAGAATTACTTAGGTAGATTAAAGTTTTGAAGTTGGGGGGAAAAAATGCTTTGAGAAAAGATCATGCACATGTTCCCCTTGTGATTTATCTTCATTTATGAAATGAATGCTCAAGAAGAGATCTTTCTAGAATGGACTCACGATGATGAAATTGTGGAGGACGACCTGGAGGTTGATCATACTAGATTTAGATGTGAGATGATGTTCAAGGTGGAATAACATGAGAGAGGATTTTCTGAATTAGATTCGGCTCTTTCAGTTCCTTATGATTATGTGGGGATGAGCCGTAGGTCATTTATAGCTCTAAACTTGGAGAGTGTAGACAGCCTTATTCTTTGGGCTATTTTTTGGTATCAAATATGAGTAAGGAAGTGAGGAATCTCCTTGGTTATGTGTTATTGTATACACATTTATATGTATATGATGTGTGATATGTGATCAAGATGATTTGGGAAAAAGGCTGATGATTGGGCAGTTTCCAAGAAATTTAATTTATTACCTTTCACCCCCCTAATAAAATCACACATGACATGGTCTGATGATGTAGAACATAAATCCTCATATTCTCTACTCTTACCAAGCCTACTTTACTTAGTTTTCCATTATTTTACGGGTTTTTTTCTCATTTTCATGAGTCATCTTTCAAGCCTATGAAAGGCCGAAAAAATTATCGGGGAGGGGTATTTAAGTGCACTTTTAATATTCGAAATATGAGTTGGTGATTAAATGACGTTTCATATAGATCGACAATGACATGGATGCCTTTTCTAAAGTCGCATCTTTAGTTATAACTAAAGAATTATTTTTAAAAAAATCAATCAAATCGGCATCAAACCTACTAAAGATTAATCCAAGTTTTGATTTATGTATAATTAAAAAAGAAAATTCTTTAAAAAAATCTTGTAATGTTATTAAATGAGAACCTCACAACGACTCAATTAAGTCTTTCCTTATGGAAAAGCAGTGTTTCCGTCCCCTAAACTACCTCATTCCCATCCTCTGAACAAAAGCTCAGAACTTGATAGCAGACACTTACACAGCCCCATAAAAATAATAATCCACTCTCCGTCCACGAGACAAGATGACATTGACACAAGGCCAAGTTAACTTGTCATTGTCCCATGTCAACCACCTTGACATGCTCACTGAGGCCCATATAACAATAGCCTTCTCACCACCACCATCCACTCTCTCACCATCACCATCTCCACCAGTCACGAAATCTTTTCCTTCACAAAGTTGACAAGAGCTGCAGTTTTGCAGTTTGCATTTCGCCCATAATCACAAAATCGATTAAAAAAAGCCAAGCCACTGCAGTCCACTACTGCCTCCATTACCGTCTGTATTCCTAGCATTAGGGAAGGGAGCAGTCTGTTATTTCATACTCACCGAAACCAATAGCAGGAAGAAGGGGGTTCTAATCCGCGACTCGGGCTTACCTGTAATCAAAAAAGGATCAGAATTAATGAAATACGAGTACAAGCTGGTGGCTAGAGCCTACACACTAGGGTAACTCTGTAGTGTGTATGTAATGCCGTATATGGTCAAGTGTGTGGAGAAACTGAATCAGAGTTGTTATGTTTGGAATGTACATGGAGGTAAATGTGGGTAAAGGTAGGTTGTGATTAGCCCCAACACCCGTCTTGGATTCTTGATCGTGAATACACGCAATGGGGAAGGCGTTATTCATTATCAGGCGATAGAGATTTATTACTCTGCTGGACGATAGGAGAGGGAACGTTTTAGAAAATCCTTAGGATCAACCTTTGAACCCCCGTGTGAGTACGATACGATATATGTATAGCCTTGGAGGTATTGGGATTAGAAATAGCTCGAGGATTTTACCAAGTAAAGGTATAAGACATAAGTACAACTGGGTGTCATGTTTATAAACGAAAGCTTGTGGGATTTTCTCTAAGTTGGTGGAGGTAGTTTTCGACGTAATTAAATCGTGACTCTCTCGATTTCAGACTTGGAGACATGGAAGTTCCATGGATTGAAAAAGGGAAAAATTTGGGGATTTTCTAAGTATCTAAAAAGAAAATTTGTTTGTTGCCAAAGAGTGGATTTCAAATTTTTAAAGAACTTCTGAAATTCCAATTAACAATTTAACCTCAGTGGTTTTAAATGACATTCCTTCAACATCTGCAATTAATTGTGATATTAACATTGTTATAGATTTTATTAAGTGGCAGATTATTTATTAATTTTAATTAAAAACTTTCTTAAGTACAGAAATGAATAAATAACTCATATAGTAATAAGAGGGACATGTAACATTTAAAAATGTAATTCCCTATTCACAAATCACTAGACACAAATGTCTCAACTCCAAAGAAGCCCAGACTCAGCTTCCCTCACCATACCCCGAGCTCCATGTATGATAAACAAGGAGAACTATCAAAAAGTCCGAATACGAACAGAGTTTAGTTACCCGGGTGAATCATACGGGGAGACAGTGGAAAGAGGATATCTTTCCATTTCATAGCTTCCTAAAACATTTCAGCCTAACTTCACATCTTACGACCCCAACCCCTCCGATTTTAAACTGTACCCACAGCTACAAAAAGGCAAGAGGTCTCAAGAACCAGTCTCATCTCTTCCTACGTATACGAAAGAGGTTGAATGGGATCCTCTATGCCATCCTTGCGTAAGGAGAAGTGGTTGGGCTTTTGAGAGCAGAGTTGGATGATGATGATCGGGAGGGAACAAAGATCTGTGGAGCGCCACCCTCGGTCTCCAAGGGAACGTGAGGAGATCTCTCTTCCCCGATTCTCACATCTTCTCAAAGAGTGCGTCCTCCCGGCTCAAATCAACTGGAGAAAGCTTTCTCTGCTTTCCTTAAACATTTCTCCAGCGGAGTTCTCATACGATTATCCAGTAGCTTGTACTTGTTGGAAATATCCAAGATTCGAAATATCGTTTAACTCGATAGCTTCCAGCTTCTTTTTTTTAAGTAACCATGAGAGAGGGAGAAAGAGTGTGTGGCTTTTATAATTTGCGTAGGGGAATTCCGGGTGAATTGTTTAAAACAAACCGGATCGGATTTTAATGTATATTAAAAATGCTCACTGCTAATTTTTCTTACCAAGTCACATACAAACTCTTCATTACTTATCTAATCATTAAATTTAATTATAAAAATTCAGCTGATAATTATTAAAGGCTGCTAATCGAGTAAAGTCAGGTGGGGTACTTATAAACTGGAGAAGTCTTGTATAGCTGCTTAAATTAAATACTTGATTTAATTACAATGTAAGGTTGGCGATAGTCTTAGGTAATTGTGTCTGCTTGTTTCTTCTAGTGGTTGTAAATATTTTTGAAAATATTTGTACTAGGATTTCGTGGTATGAATGGCAGTGGGATTGGTGGCAGTGGTGGTGGTGATGGTGTTAGTAGTTGGGGTAGTTGGTGGAGAAATGATGGAGTTTTGTGTGGGTGAGGAGCCATTAATGCCCGCTTTTACGATTATTGCTGACACTTTAAGGAGGATTCCTCTATATACTCCATGCTAGGCCGATTTAAAAAAAACACAGATTCAACTGCCACCACTACCACCTTAGAGTATACACAGGGATATATCAGAGGTTTACTAACACCCTTAGCTCTCTATTGGATTTACAGTGTATAGTAGACAAGACATGCAACAGATTTCACCTTAACCCTTTCCTACTAGAGCCAATTAATCCTTTCTTCAATTACATTATACAAAGTTACTGGGGATATCTCTACAACCCGCATTCTATTAGTGAAGGGGAAAAGAGGGATTTTAAATATTATGGATCCCACATGGGTTCTTGGAGAAACTCTAGCTGATTTAGAGGATGAATTGATATTGAATTTTAAGTAACAAGACAGCCAGGTTCAAAATTAAAAACCGTTTAAACCTAATTTTTGAGATTTTTTTTGTAAATTTGTAATACTGTCGCAGCAAGATTAAAAATAGTACAAAATTCTTTTATACCGATTTAGAGGTAGGTTTGATTAGTTGATTAAATAACAATAACCCGATGCAAAAAACATACACGAATCCTTAAGTAAATTGTGTTGTTAAAAATTTAATCATGTATCCATTAAAAAAAAAGTCAAAACCCAAATCCAAAAACTTCCTGATCCCAACCACACTTAAAATTCGTAGGCCCAAATTGCGTAAATATTCTGCGTGCTTGAGGACAGTTACGAAATGGCAATTTCCAAAGTCCTCCTCTCATCACCAATGAGCCAGACAACGTGTGCTCAAGGGTCAATCTGCGTGAGATGGACGTGAGGGATGATAATAGAGAGAGAATTTTGGAGCTCTTAAGTTTAAAAAAAATTCTTCAAATAGTGTGTAATAACAAACATTAGGAAAGTAAAACGGCTCATCGATCATCCACTTATGGGACGAGCAAGGTGCTATCTTCAAATCTTGAACAATGAGAATAACAGAGTAAATACCCCCTTTTGAATTTTATGTAAAGAGGGTGTGCAAAATGGCTGGGATTGTTTTTAGCAGAAACCATAGAAGCACGTGTGGTGTGGATATCGTCCCTTCATTGTATTACTATGTACGAGGGGGGGGGGTAATGGCTCAGACTCGACATCTTTCAAATCTCTCTCAGTGTTTGAGCCTGTCAGAGAAATGGGGCTCATTGAAGCAATTAAAATCCCATTCCGTGTTCCATCAAATCCTCCCCGTTTACTTTGGCATTAGTGGTGGGTCGTGCCCACTTGGAAATCTGATCTTGTTATGGAGGAGACTTATAATTTGCAAGCGTTTAATACATTTTGGCGTGTTTTTAATGTTTTGGGGCTATGGAGGTTGCTGTTTTACATTTGGATTTAAAGGTTAAGATATTTCTAAAGGATTGCTTGCTAGGATTTTGAATTTTAAAACTAGCTTTAGCCTTTAGTCGTAAGAATCTTAAAATCACAACTTTAAACTCCAAAAAAAAGTTCTGAAAAATTCAAAACCGAATTTCCTCATGTACACGCTTTAATAATTTTATCAAGGCTAGGTAGGCTGTATTTAAATTCAAAATCATTTCCAGTGTACCTCGCCCCGGCAACCCTTTCAGATTTAGCCCGAATATGTCTATCTATTTTTCCAGTTAAAAAGGAAGGGAAGCAGTTGGTGGTTGGGCCGGAGGAATGAGTTGTGGATGTAAATGAGGGGAGATTCTCGGGTTTTGAATGGAAATAGGAGTTTGGCTGGAGAGGTAGCAGGTGGGGCTCCAGATTGAATCCGAATTGACTTCTCCACACATTTACATAATTCACCTTCCCTCAAGCTCATTTACATGCACCCAATTTCCCTTCCAATTTACAAATAAAACTCAATTTTATCCACAAGACCCAAAGGGATTCCAAAATGTAGCCAAATAATACTCAATACTGCTTTCCGAATTAGTTGAGATTTGTTGAGTCAATATTTGGGTAGGTTGAGAGATGGTTTTGAAATTTACGTAGGTAACAGAATAAGATTGTAAATAAAGTAGATTCGGTTAATCAGATAGTCTAAATGAAGTATGTGACAAATAAAAATGGGGAAGGTTTTTAAATGGATTGGAATCAATTTCGAATGTCATTTCTTGTGTTTTAATGTGGGAATGTTTCATATATATTATTAGAAATCTGTTATATTTATTGCGAGTTGGAATAGTCATAGTTTACTGCTATTATCTTTAATTGGTATTATATATTTAAGTTAGCCATTAAATAGATAACAAATTGAAGAAATTATATATAAATTTGAACATATAAATTCGGCAAACCAATTAACTCATCGAAATGTGATGATAGACCACTTGTTTTATAAATCTTCCACTAGCTGGGATATTTTTTCTCATACGAAAACATAGTATAAAAAAAATTCTGAAGGATTTTGAAAAAATATCAAATACAATAAATACACACTACACTACTTGACACTACAATTTTTTAATAATGATCTAATCTAAGAGCTAAAGACTAGCTGTAATCTGTAATAAATTCTCTTTTTCCATTCCCAAGGACCAAAAAGAAATCTCCTCTACACACAAAATCCACATACATGAACTTCCCATTCACAAAATCCACCGATTCGCCAATGCAGAAAAAGTGCGGTCTATCCATCCCAAAATCCCAACTCAATACCAAACACACAATCTCAATCTCTCTCAGTATTTTTTATATAAATATCCTCCCAAGACATGCACACTCGATACATCTCAATACAATCTCTGTCTCGTAACACTCGACTAAATCTCATACTGGCCGAGGTGTATGTTAGAACGATCAAAAAAAAAATCCTAAGTCATCGTCTCATTATGAGAAATTCGCCAAGACTGAGCCCGTGTACTTTTCCCTTGTAATGATATGAAACCCCAGGAGCTAAAATGTATTCAGACATTCATTTCTGGGAGGGAGATTGAGTGAGATTCAAGATTGAACTTTATAGCACAATCTCCTCCTCCTCTATTCCAGAGTCCGTGGGGGCATACACGCCACAACATGTAATGAAATTCAAAAGAGAGATACCCGACGAAGGAGGCCACTACGGGCTTATCCAAGAAAAGGATCTCCATGATATTCCTATGGAATTATCGAGATGCTTGATAAGCCTTTTCTGGTGTATATTAAAGGGAATGTGGATGATAAGATATGTGGATGGCCCTGGTAGGTTGTGCATTGGATGGATGTTTTGGTGGAAAGCAGGTTGCGTAATATGAGGAGAGTGTTATATATATTATGATGTGATGGTTGTAGTGGGAAGAAATGGTTCATATCTCGGCACATCGGAGAGAGAGAGGGCTTAAGGGAAGGGGAGAATGGCTGAAGAAATCCATCAGGAATGGCGACCCTCGGTGCTCAATTAATCACTGTCAGAAAATCCAAATGGCTGGCAGCCAAAATTCCCCTTTTCCTTTAAGAGAGGGGCAGTCCACACACCCTCAGCAACGTCTTGAGAACTTGCGAGAAGGAACCAAGGTGTGTTTGGGCCCCTTTTCTTGGCTGATTGCTAATCAAGTGATTTCAAGGGGGGCCGTTAAGTTTTCAAATAGGATTTTCTGAAACCAGAAATTTTTAGGTTAACTAATCTAGGAGATCCGAAGCGCTGAAAAAGGTCGTCTCATCTACTTCTTGAGACTGCAATTTAGTTTCTAGAAAACATTACTAACGAGCGTTTAAATTTAAAATAAATAGAAGAAAGAATTATGCGATTTTGTTAAAAAAAAATAAAATTAAGATTTTTTGGAACCGGATTTTTGAAAACATTCAAGTTTTAAGTAATGAACAAAATAAAGAGACAAAAAAATTATTGCAGGTAGCTAATTTTTAAATATGAATTTTTGACAATTTCAAAACTTTTTTATTAATAAAAAAAAATTGAAAAATATTTTCTAAACCATGAAATCTCAGAAATGTCATCCCTACAATTTCTTCAAACTTTTTAAATGAATTCCCCATACATGCCAAAGCCAAAGCTTAGAAAAAAGTTCCCCTCTCTCGGTATCCCAACTGTCAGAATAAGTAACTTGTTCATCCCGTTCAAAAAAGTCTCCGAAATGAGTAAGGAATGGAAGGTGACGTAAAGTAGCCATATGTCTGTCCAAATGAACATAAACCCAGTTAACCAATTCCCGATCCAACCACCCCATGTAATTTTATACCGCCAGGGCTCATCCACTAACTACTCCTTCCAAACTCAATCATGACCTCACATTTAAAAAAAAACACACCACACTACCACACACTACCTCCTATCAAATTCCAAAAAATCCAAAAACAAGGGCAAAGGTCATGGACGCCCCGTACTCACAGGGCCGTTCTATCTGGAGGCAGGAGTTATTACAGTCAACATTGGATTATTATTACCCAATGGTTACCCCACCAAACCAATCCTACCCTAACATTGAACTACTGAATCTTCTCTCATGTATACCACCACCACCACCACCGTATGAACCCTTATGTAAGAAAAAAAATCAAAATGGCCTTAAGTCACAGTAGGCCAGTCCCTTATCCGTCATTTTGTATTATTTTTCAATCCTCTAAATAGAGCTAACTAACTTTGTTAAAACTGTGACTTGCTGGGAGATGAGTAGATTATTTTAAAACCTGAGAGTTATAAGAAAAAGTAGAAAAGTATTTTATCACTCGGACACATCAAAAAAAGGGCCACGATTTAACAAAAGGAAGTCGGGAGGAATTTATTTATTTCCAAAAGGTGGCTTGTGGATATTTTTTTAAGAAATTTCTAAAAACTTCTTCCTCCCGATCTAATCAAAACGTCCTGTTGTCTTGTGTTGTTATTATGTGTTGTTCTGTGAGCCCCAGAAGTTGAAGACCACCCTTCAAGTACCTTTTCTACCTAAGGGTACTATCTCCTCTCAACTAAAGGCTGGGAAAGAGAGAAAAAAAGGCCAAGAAACTTTTTAAGGGAGTTATTTCCTGAACTAATCTTATCAAAGTGCCCATCCGGGGTCGGTTGTCCAGAATAAAAGTGACATCGTAAATCCACTCGTTTTTTTCTTCCTTCTTCTTTGCTCAACAAGTCTTGAAGACTCAAGACTGCGAGTCTCGACTAAAGAGATTGGATTACAAGCTTCAACCTTTCAAAAACTTGTCCGTTACATACCTGCTGAGTGATTCAACATTCAAAGGGAAATGATTCCCAGTTTTTTCCCTATTTAGTTTCCATTTCAAAGACAACTTGCTTGGACATATTTCTATTTCACTTCTTATTGCATTCACAAAAGGGGAA
Source organism: Agrenia bidenticulata (assembly GCA_034694785.1). NCBI lineage: Eukaryota > Metazoa > Arthropoda > Collembola > Entomobryomorpha > Isotomidae > Agrenia > Agrenia bidenticulata. Next base: position 69,713 of record JAQFYM010000008.1, on the reverse strand, counting down.
AACTAGAAGGATATTTTGTGAATATACCAACCTACAGGGAAGATTTCAAGGATTGATTGAGCCTTGGTAATCTCACGTGTATTCAAAGTAATGGACACTGGACGTTTAAAAAGGCAAGGAGAGCTAAAACCAGGTGAACAATTACGTAGATAATAAGAGAGAGAAAAAAACCTGTTAATTTACTTTATTAGAACAGGGTCCAATCCTCAGAGTCCACTACGTAGCTTTTATATGATAACACATGGGCTATCGAACTTGGTCCAAGTGGTCAGCTCTGGATTGAGTGGTCAGATGCTAAAAAAACATGCTCATTTGGGTAGATGGAAACACACCGACAAGCTCCTTCTCCATGGCTGGGGAACAAGTAATGTCGGCAGTTGATTTTAATTGCTTTATTTTCTCAGTTTTGTAATTACAATTCCTAATAGGATGGCAAGGCTTGATTGGGTAATTGGTTAATGGAAGCCTGGGATTTAAAAGAAAAAACCTGATCGAATTATCCTGGAGTGGTAGTAGCAATTTTAAGAAATCTTTCCCATTCACCATCTTAAATGGTTTGAACAAATCTTACTCCCCCCGTACTATACGTATTAGCTACACGAAGCTGTTTAAATTAGCTTAGGATCGATACATAAAAAAATTATCCCTATGCAGCAGGAGGTTTTAGGCTCTTCTATATATTTTTTAGCAACGTTGGAGGAAACGAGAGGGAGAGGAGAGACAAAATATGAAATATGTCAACATCGACTGTTGCCCAAACTCCGTGTCATGATTAACGGGCCGACTTGCCGAGTTTGGCACAAGATTAATAGACCTCGGTATGAAAATACGTGGAATGTCTCATAATAAGGAAATCCCTCTACGCACATCTCTATCTGAATTGGATGTGTAGAAAATTTTGGATAAGCCCCTCTGCTCTGATGACGATCGGAGTCGACTGTAGAATCAGTAACAGCCAAGCCCATTACACAGCTTGTGTGTGACTTGAGAAGCTTAGAGTAGTGACTAAAGATATCTTACGGATTGGTATATCTCTGTATAATAAATGGAGATGGAACCTATTCCAAGGCTCCTCCAGGCCTTTAATGAGAAATCGATGAGAGATATAGAAGGTACTACTAGTCCTTAAGCTATGCTCTATTATCATGTGTTTGTAGAAGGTAGCTTTGGTGTTGTTGGTGGTGGTGGTGGATCCGAGAGTATTTCTAAAATCCAATCCATACTCCTTGCACTTGCAAGAATGGGAGAAAATGTCTTATAATTATAAATGAGAGAGAGATTGAGCAAGTTATTATCTGTGGAAGTTGTATAGGAAGTGACTATAATAGAAAAGTCCTCTCGATTCTCATCTGTCGTATAAGGGATGGGGAAGTGCTCATTAGCATGAGGGTGATAAATCAAGTAGGATAGGGGCTCTTAATTCATTCCTTGCCATCTCCTCCGTCTTTGCATATTTCATATTTCTGCACAGTCCCCCCTTGCCTAGGTATTCTCGGAGGATGAGAATATTCCATCTCTAATCTTATTCTCAAACTATTCCCTCAACAAATCATTAAGGACTCGTCTTGGAGAGTTCCTCCGAGTTTAAATTATTCCACCCGGCTTTTACTTTTGGACTGGGCATATCGCTGAGGAGAGGGAGGGAGATTATAAGGGGCTCCTTATGTTTACAGCTAATCTTCACCCTTTTAAGGGAGACGGGTGAGGAGAATTTTGGATTCTTGTGGCTGACATTTTAGGGGCTATAGATAATTTTGGGTGACATGGAACTTATTTCTAATAGTTGAATGAGAGGAAATCATCTATTATTGTTATAATGAATATCAAAATAATACAAATTGTGAAATTTGGCATTGAAAATAGAAAAGCTGATTAATTTTTTTAAATGATGCAAAATCCTTTAAAAAAAAGTATTTATAATAATCTGCACTATAAAGTAGTGACAATTAAAAATAAATATAGCAAAAGGCTGAACGTGAAAACCTCCCTTTATATAAATACCACCACCACCAACTTCCCCTGTCACTCAAAGACATGCCCCATCATCTATTTAATATTACAACTGACTATACACCAAAAATATATATAAATAAAAAATTACATCTCAACTAACTCTGTTCCCATAATTTTCCTTGCCAGGTCTCCATGTCACTCTGTCCTCAATTCTAACACACTCAGCACAGAGTGCCTGACTCATTATGGCCTTTTACTCATGTCCTTCCATCCCTTGACATCCCAGTCCATTTTGTAATTAAATCCTTTTCATTTCGTTATCTAGAATCTAGGATGTCGGGGAGTCGAGCTGTGCATGACACAGAGACTGCCCCTGTCATCAAATTATAGTACATACCCAACTCCTTAAAAAACATGGTCACATAGAGATTGGACTCTATAGAGAGCTAGGACCAAGACAAGACATGTCTTGTCACAAATTCCCGATGCATAATCTATTGGAGAGATGTGTGCAGTTTTTTTAAATTTGCATATGGAGACACGTCCGTAACAGTAGAGACTTGACACGTTACCTCGTATCAAAAGTTTGTCTCTGATCCAGCTGGTCAAAAAAAGTTGAGCAAGATTGTTGTGGAGATATAGTGAAGGAGATTTGGTCAAATATTTGAATGTTTGAATGAGCTGTAATTTGAGAAGGTTGCAAAAGATTGAGGGAGAGATCCTCTGGTTACAGATCATGTGGGAGAAGGTTAGCTAATATTATATAGTTTCCAATCCAACATGAAAAGTTCACTCCCTTTTGATAATAAATAATCATTGGCTTTTTCTGAGATATATTCATATAACTCTTTCTCTGTATATCATGCCAAGTTTGATAATAAAATACAAATACAATTTAAATGTACAGCAAACAATGTAATGTAACACTGAGATTCGTAAATAACAATACATGCTTATAGTTTCTAAGAAAACTGGTCAAATATTCCCAAGCTTTGTTCAACTAACTTGTACAACATCACATGACCATCCTAGGGGCACAGAAGGGTATAAAATCGTCTTTTTTTGGGGAAAAGCAGTGGGGGCAAAAAGTACTAGACAATCTTCCCGTTGGAAATAGGGGACTAAAAAAAGTAAGAAAAGGCCATAAGTAATTCCATAGACTCTTGAGTAATATATCACACTCGGGGCTTAAAAAAAACGCTAGTCTTTCTCCTTATATCTACTTGGGGTATAAATAATATAGACTATCTATACACAATATATATATAGCTTAAGCATATATGTACATATATATATGAGTAATATATATGATTATATGCTTATTTTACACGGACGGAGGTCGTATCTCTTGCACACGAGGAAATAAGATGAATGTGCTAGATGGGAACCTTCAGTCCACCAGGCTCTAGAACTCTAGAGAACTCTCTACAGCCTCTCTCTCTAATACTAGAGACCTCCGTCCCATCCAAGTAATAATAATAGCTGAAATGCCCGAAAAAGGAAAAAACCCGGGATTTTTTTCCCTTTGCTCCGAAGAAGCAATTTCTTGGAGAAAGTCGGGAGTCCTGAGAGATTGGGAAGAGCCATAATTCTTGTTGAATTACGAGGGCAAGGGAGACAGGGGAAATTGCAAAAATGGGCTAATCTATCTTTGTTGGGCAAACTAAGGCAGATAAAAGAATTTGTCTCAACTCGGAGATTTAAGACCAACCGACGGGCATTTCTTACTACCCGACAAGTGCGGGGAAATTGGAGAAATACGGAGAGAGAGAGAAAACCCACAAGATGCTTGAATATCCTTTCTCTATACATTCTTATACATTATATCAGATTCTCCCGGGTTCCCCCTCGTAATGTGTGTGTGTGTGTGATACTCATAATATTATGGTGGGCAAGTATGGAAAAACTCACACCCTTATAAATTACAGAAAAACTAATACAATCTCACTAAACCCGGGTGGAGATATATTATATTTCCGAGGAAATATAATAACCTCACCCTCGAAAATCCAATAATAAACGGAGATGAGAGGAATGACCACGGGAGCTGGAGGAAAATTAAACTCTTGGCTAGAATAGGGAATACCCGGGTATTGGGGAATGCAATGTGGGAATTATTTACTCGGATATTAAGTTATGAGGTTTTTGAATGGCTTTATGCATATTGAGGGGGACGGATCGTGTTTGAGAATTTTGGAAATTAGTATCAATTTTCTCTAGTGTACAAGAGTGATTTGTTTTTGCAAGCTGTAGTGCAAAAAACCGAAATCAATTTCAGGGAAAGCTGTATCAATTTTGGGTAGTAGGTGGGAGCCCAGAGAGAAAGGAGGCTACACCGCCTGCTGCGCCCTAATAACTCAGAAGCCGAAGAACAAAGGCGGGGGAGGTAGCTGGTGACAAGGGAACTTGGGATCCGGAGTTGGAATTCGGACCGGATAATATATGGAATGTCCTAAGTGAGGAATTACCCGGTAAAGGAGGCCAGTTCTACAGTACAGTTTCATAGGCGTACCCAATGCCTCAGTGGGACGAGAATTCAAAACCCGGGAGGACACATGAGTCCTTATATGAGGGGACAGGTCGAAGGGATAGGCCAAGGAGTCCTCCCAAGTCCTACGAGGCTCGGGGTACGCCGATAGCTCGGTGGGGGCTTCCCGGGGTTGATGTCACCATATTTCTTTCTCGGAGGGTTTGATATAAGCCCATCCGGGTAATTTATTGGGCAGAAAGGCTCCTCTCTCAATTGAGGGATTTCCTCAAGCGAGACATTCATCGATTCACTTGCACAGTTACTTGGCTAGTAAAACATATTATTCCGATGTATAGGAATACACACATATCGGGTATGAGGTGGTAGCCGTGGTAGGTAGTGAAGCGGGTATTTCGGAGCTTCTATACAGCTCCTACTACTAGTTACTAGTCCAAGGTATTGGTGGAGGTCTGGAAGTGCGCGTCTGGAACTCCGAGTTCCATTACCCGCATAAATCTCCTCCCGCATGACATTCCAGATTCCACCCGGGGAAAACGACCCGATCGGGTTACAGATATTCCTTCGTTTCTTTTCTCAAGCGTGCATATTAAATTTATAAGGGAAGTTGTAGTAGTCACCTTCGGAAATTTAAATGTATTTTTTAAATCCCTAACTCCTTATGATGATGATAAGTGAGCGGTGCCATAAGCAGTGGTGGTAACCCCTCTCTCTATCTCCGAGTCATGCTCTCGTCCTCTGATTGAACTTGCAAAGTTGGGAACTTTGAGCCTTTTGAAGGAGGGAGAGAAGACTGATTTATTCCTCGGATTTATTTCACACAAATTACATACGTGGAGGAGAGGAGGTTATTACTTTTAAAAGGGTGGGTAAGTGGGGGCTAGGGGATTTTTAAATTTATTATTCAAGGAGTTGGATGCATTTGCAGCATTAGCAGTTTTTAAATTGGATTGTCTTCTGGGGGGCGGCTCAATTTTTATTTTAAATTACATTGTGTGTCGTCCATGCGGGAAATTGAGGCTTTCTCCCCACACTCACACACACACACATGGATTTGAGTGATAAAATTCGTAGGAGATTTATTTTTTAGATTGATCGTGTCAATGGGGAAAAGGATGTGTCATTTCAATAATTCTTTCGGTTTTAATTTTAAATTTGTATCTACTAAAAAATGTTTTTTGCAGAAAATTGTGCGTGCATGTGTTTTGAATCCTTATTTTAAAAACTTAGTTTAGTTTAGTACGACCGATGTGAAATGTGTAAAATCAGCTTTCATCAGTAATTTAACGCAGCCATCACTAATTTAATTTCTACAATAAAGAACTGGTCATAATCACAGAAAAGGAAGTGATTAAATTCTGCCCCTACTGAGCCCCTGTGAAACGGAAATACCCGCTGTGCTTTGTACCTCTCCCGATTGTTCTAAGCCTCTGAAAGAAGGAATAAAAAAAGGAGTAAAGTCGGTGGTGGTTCAGGCCTGGCTCGTAGCGGCGGTGGTGGATGGTGGTGAGGTTGATGATGATCAAAGATTATGAATGACAGACAGGTTGTAAAATAAAATGTAATGTGGCTGTAAAGCTGAGTTTTATTGGCGAAGCAACAGTTTCCCTTAAGAAGACGAGGAAAGTTGCTCAAGTTTATGTACTGAGGGCCAGATTGGTATCGTCATTCACTCCCTGCCTGCCCGGGATCGGGATGGACCATTTACAAGGCCATTGGACTCGCACCCGGGTATTCCAGGATGGCCATTTTATACCCCCGTTTATGTCAACCTCTCCTCATTAATTTCGTCCAAATAACCCCCCATTAGGAAGCCCTGACCTACCTCTTATATACATGCTGTACTCCTGCTACATCCTCCACAAGACTTATGCATGTGACCCTTTCTCCTCCAGTACATGCACTTAAAATATATTCTTATACCATCGTCCGGAAGTCATTGTCCTTCACCTAGTGCCAAACACTTGGCTAACTATTCCCACTTTTGTGAGACAAATCTCTGAGATTTTTATACACTTGAGTTACAAACAAGTCTCTCTCTCTCTCTGGGGTTATGTGCACTTTTCGCTATATAATAGGCTTTAGTTGTTAAAAAAAGCTTTAAAGTTCTTTTTAAAAAACAGCAACTTTAATAAGGTAGAAAAAATGGATTTAAATTTAATGTTGAGTATTGATTAATTCCAATGGATTTCTTTAATCAGCTCTCTCATCAAATACCATAATTTGAAAGACATAACAATTGAAAAGGCTGAGGTGTGTGGATAAATATGATATTAAGACATTTTAAAGTGGTTATTCTGGCTCATAAAGTTAAATGGTGAAGAGCTCATGGGATCATCGTTGTAATGTATATGCCAAGGGAGTCAAAACTCAAGAGGAGCTCGTAAAATTTAATGTGTGGAAAAGGGCTTAAAAAGTGCGTTTACGACTTCATCACTATGATTTCCTTATGGCTCTCTCGGCATAGTCTCTGGTGGCGGTGGTGCTCTTACTCATTGTACCTTATGCTTACAAACAGAGGGTTTAACTAACATAAACCAGCATTTATACAGCCTAACCCTAACCTCTGCTAACTTTTCTGATCCATTAAAAATGAAAGAGAGGTGTGTTTGTGTTATTAAGAGATTATTCGGTCGTAAATTATTAATCGACTCTTTTTTTTTAATTAAAGGGCAATTAGAAGATTATAACGTAAAGGATTTTGCACTTTGTGTGAATTTGCATTTTTATTCTCAGAGATAACAAGTTAATCATCTCCGAGCTGGTTCAAATTTTAAATTCCATTAAAAATGCAGTGCGAAATTACTTGTGGATTATGTACTTGAGATTAGTTGGATCTTCCTCAAGATATTCCTAAGCACCAGAAAAATCTATCCCTCTTATCTTTTTAATCGTTGACACTAAATATTCGTCCCACAGTGGAATTATTTTTACAAACACTGTCAACAAGGGTCTTATTGAGACATCCCCCTATTACCAAAGCGTCAAGGGCCCGTGTGACGGGGTCATCAGTGTCGTCAATTCCGGGTTTGTTATTAAAGAAGGAAGTGGTGGTTTTTTAAAGTTATTTAAACCGGAGTTGACAGCCTGCATTCCATGAAATGCAGTTTGGGCCAATCTTATTGCTCATCTCTTGTTTTGCCAATTGTGGGAGAGGGTAGAGAATAGGAATGGTGGTGGTGGTGGCAGTTGATAGTGTTGTAGTTTAGTAGTAAATAGTTTTGAGTCTTTATTTCAAGTACATTAAAGGCATTTGGTTGGGTTAGGAACTTGTGCCGTTTACGCAAACTATCACTTTTATGGGGTCGTAAAAAATTATTTTATGTCCATTCCCAACCCCCTTAACGTTTACACACTTGTTACTCTTCTATTATAACCACCACCGCTCTTTACCTCTTATCTTAATATCCTACACTATTTTTGCACGCTTTTTATACCTATTAGTAGTCGGGCTTATCGGTTGACCTCAACATTGTGTTTCTCAGTGGTTTCAAAACATGCAAGGCTCGCACATTTTGATTTGTTCCACTAAACCGTATAAATTTCGCCAATATTTAATAGATGAATAACCTGGGCACTTCAAATATCTAAACACAACATTGATATATTTAAATATTTCAGTCAACTAAACTGGCTTTAAAGCAAAGTAAATTTATATTTTAAATATTTTTTATCCAAAATCCCAGTCGTATTTCTCACAGCTAAATATAAGAAACGCTTTTTATATTAAATTAAATTTTAAAGTCCAATCCGAGTTTCTACAAGTATAATTTTCTTTGCTCGCTGTCCTCAGTACACCCGTTTACTGCGATACTAGCTACTAAAGTACCTTAATAGACCAAAAGAAACTCAAACAACTCAAAAGTGTCGAAAGTATTTAAAATAAGTTAATAAAATCAGTCTTAAAACCTCAAAGCCCCAGTTGCTATTGTCCAACCTCCACCAAAAATCTCAAAATGGATCCCCTGTCAACTTGGCCCTTGTCCCTGTCAGCGCATGGAGCCAATAGCAGCAACCCAACCCTACACGTCCATATCTCCAATCCCTTAAAGCCCTTGCAATTCCCTTATCCCTAACCCTAATCAACCCCAATAGCCATACACGAACCCTCCTGTCCTTAAAACATAGCTTGCGATCCAAAATAAAAACTATTGAAAACGATAAGCATGTCGATAACCGTTCAAAGCTGAATCGGCTTCTCCAAGCGAACCCCTCCAGTGCGGAGTGGTACATTGACCCTATTGGGCTCCCACCATCCCTCACATTTGGCAGCAACGCTCTCCAGCACCAAAGGGGGAACGGATACGAAGCCCTCGCCTCAGCGCAGTCCATTTCTTTTGCTAAAGCTATTTTATCCCCATTTTAATTGGCTGTTATCAAAGCCGGGTTATTTACATTGAAATTAACGACATTTTAATTGATTTGACTTGAATTGATAAAAAAAACTTGAGGCTATTTGGAGGATTTAGGAATCCAAACAGTTCGGCATGTGTGGCTTGTAGTATTCAGCTAAAGAGTTGAAGACTTCAAGTCTACAGCTTTCATAAGGGTCAATTGCATTGCAAAGCCTTTTGTGATCTTGTTTGTGTATTTTAAACGGTTTTGAAGGGGAAAAAACTTTTTAACTGCTCCTAATTGCTTTATTAATTTACAACGGGGTCTCTCAGTGAGAGTTATGACTCTTCCTTATGGATACGAGAGAGGCTGCTATTGAGATGAGGAATGTGCTTGTGTTGTTGATATTTACATTTCCAAACTGGCTCTATTTGTATGTACAAGAGGGGATGATTCGGGCCGAGATTCAAAGAGTCTGCTGAGGACGAGGTGAAGGGGTGATCCCCACGGATTTGTTAAAGTGGACATAAATGTCTCGAGGAATTAGCTCCTCTGACTTTGCCTCAACTTTACGAGATTGGAGAGACACAGGGGAATGTTGAGAGTTGGGAAACCCGGGTATTTGTGAGATTTCTCTCCACCCCGGATTTTCGGTTCTTATTTTTCTATCCTTGGTAGTTCACAGGCCCTGGGCTGTGTTCCACTAGTTCCTGTGTATGTTGTAATGATATAAGTAAGAGAGAAGGATGTGGAATGAGGTGTTATTTTAGTGTGGATCACGAAGGCATGAGATTTGAAACCATAAATGTCACGTTCCTTTCCACTCTGACGGTTCTACTGGGCTTTCCTCACTCTTCCATGCCCAACTGACATTTCCTTTCGGCTTTGGTGTATAGGGCCACTTGAGCCGATAGGGCAACTCGGGGGTATTAGATTTTCTAAAAGTTAGCACGTGGAGGTGGTATTTATTGACTCTAATCTTAGGGATATGTGAGTTACTAAAGTCTTGAGAGGGCCGAGGGGGTCAATCTACCAGCTGATAATAATGTGTGCGTGTGTGTCGCTTTTGTATTTGGGATTTTTAAGCTTGTGTATTTGTATTGGTCGGGTTGGGTGAAATTAGAATGAGGATTTTTGTTCCAAGGGGGGAAAGGGTTAATTGTTCGGGATGTTTTGGGGCTCCAGTTAGTTCCTTGTTAGGCTTAAGACGGCCGTGTTGTATTTTATGGAAAATGAGGTGATGGTTATTTATGATCCCTTGTGTTTTTCTAGGGATAGTTAACGAGGTAAATTATTACTTGTAATTAAAAAGGGGAGACTGCTCTATAGGGCACGTGTGTGGCTTATTGGGGAGCACTTGTTTCTGGCCCGAATTAAATGTTGGACGGGATTTTTTGAGGATTTTTGAATGCTTGGAAAGTACTATGTGCTTTTAATATTTATGGCAGGAGATGGGAAGAGGGATTAGGATTTTTGATGGATTGGGTGGGATTAATGGTGTTTTTGACAGGTGGGATTGTAGGTGTAATTAGACATTGGTGTAATCGGATTGGAATGTTTAATTAGAGGGCTAAACTTTATAGAGAGTAACAAGATTTACTGGAAATAAATACTTTAGGAATATTGTGAAATTAGGAGCTTTTTTTAATTTGAAAATGTGTTGTGTTTTGCATAGGTTTATAAAAATGCGATTAGAATCAAAATCCTGAGAATTTCCAAAACTGTTACAGAAATCCCAAATCTCTTAAAATGTAACTGCCCAAGAGAAAGAAGGATGAGGTCATGCGAATTCATAAACTGCTATTAACAATCTGCCCCAGCCGTGATATATTTTTTTTCTCTCAAATAAAATTGAGCCCAAAAGATTTCCCTTTAAAATTGCTCAATTAAAGAATCGAGTTAGACAACGAGTTATGAGTCTGTGAGAAATCCCAGCCTCGTCCCAGCCTACGTGTTTCCTTCTAATAAGCCCGCATCCGTACGGCAATACTACAATCTCTCAAGACATGGGAGACATGCATCATCATCAAAATATTATTATAATATATCTCTCTCCACTCTCCAAGAGTCTCTCTGTCATGAAGCCTTAAATGCAAATCCCAATTATAATAATACGAATTAGCCATATAAATCATCAAATTTGATTGTGAATTATTTTTCCACACAAACGTCTCCCTCGGCCAAAGCAAACTAACCATCAGTAAAAGGTAAGGGCCAAGAGCTGGGCTCACCACCAACCACCTACAGTCTTGAGCTGTTGGAGCCTCTTGGAATTTCTAACCAGTCCTAGGCTTTCTCAAGTGCGATGAGCGAATTGAGAATTGAAGCCGTCCATTACGATCCATGTACATATTATCAGAGGACACATAATAGCTTAATACTATTCAACTCCTGAGTTCATAAATCCTCCGGGTATCTCATAAATAACTCGTGAGTTATGACCTTATCTCATTTTATCAACTACCACTCTCCCAATAGGCCTCCTCAGGACCCGGGGTTCGAGGGAGATAAGGCCCAAGGACCAAAAGCCATGGCACTGTCTGACATGGGATATTAGATTCTGAAGGGCCTACAGAGTTATCAGAGCCTGATAGGGGGATTTATGAGCCCCCGAGTCTATTATGAATTACCAAATTCTCCTCAAATTTAATACTATTCTCATCTGATGAACTTAAATCGCTAATTTATGACACCTAAAGACCCGGTGATAGAGCCTATAAAGTTTCTCTTGTCGGGGTGCCCTATTGGGTTCTTGTAGTTGAGAGAGTCATGAAGTGTATTGGTGTTTAAGGATTTTTTTATAGTTTACTAAATACAGTTACACGGTGGGAAATACACTGGGTTGGGTTCTGAGGAGATTTTAGAGCTGCTAGAAATTTATTGGAGAACCTTTCCTCGGATTTCGTGTATAAAATCCTGAGGTCGACTTGTCAGAATTAGGCTTATACTTTTTGGTGTAGAAAGGGAGGAGAGAGGAACCTTAAAAGGCTCTTAAACCCGATTTTATTACTTGGGAATGGTGCAAAAGCTTTCCTCTCACTTTCCATGTGTTCCTGTCACTTTTATTTAAGGAGCTTGGAACTACTTGATACTTAAATAAATAATAGATTGTTCAGTGGGGAAAATAATATGAAAATAGCATATCACGACCTTTGCTAAATCTATCACAAGAATTATGAACGCTGGTAGTTAATGTCAAAAGGTTGTGGTAGAAGTAGTTTTTAATAAAATCAACAGTTTTAAATAAGTATCAAATTTTACTCTCGCATCGTCCGATAAAAGTTTACTGGGTACAAAATTTGAAAAGGTCTAGTCTCCCAGTTCCCTAATCTCATGCCCTTTGTACTCATAATTTATTTTCCAAAATTCTACCAGACATATTTTGTAATTGCAATGTCGGTAGTAATTTTTGATTGGAATTAATATATAAAGTGTGTAGAGTAGATACAGATCGGACACTCTAGTGTAACTTAAACTCTACTAAGATACTAATGTGAAATTTGTGATTAGAAGCGTATTAAACTATTTCAAAACAATGAAGTTCCACCATCAACAATGCACCACATGCAAAATACCCTGAGTTTACCAACAGTAACTTGTCTCAATACTCGATACTTTCCCCAATACATATCTCCCGAAAAACGTAGCAAAACATCCCCAACAAATCGGGACTCAAGCTTCAAGTCGAACCTACAAATCCTGGACTTAAGCCCCCCAAACACATGGCAGTGGTGGATCCCATCGCTTACCCCAGAATACAAAAGTTCTCATCCCTTACCTTATAGTTCCGTTGTGGAAAGTCTCTGGACTGCCACCGGCTTTCTTTTTAGATGTTTTCTGATCTCTCTCACCTCTTTCTCTCGTCCTTCGATTCAATTTGACTACAAATGACAAAAACAGGCCAAAAAGGTATCAGGAGCACACGGTCCAATTTTGTTCAGATTTCCCCCCCTCCTATATCCATCACTTTTTTTATTATTTCAAAGAAAAAACGAAAGTCTTTTGAACAAGTCCTTTGTAATCCTCCTCGTCTTGTTGCACGTACAACTCGAAAAGGTAACAACAATCGAGGAACAATTGGTATATTTCCTTTCCCAAGAATAGGCGGATTGTTTACTTGACAAACCGTTCGGGGAAAAGGAGAGCAAGAGTCTAGTGTGCAGTTGTTTGTAATTCTATGAGAATTAAAAGAGGAGTAAAAAGATTTAGGAAATGGTCAATACTCTTGATCTTCAAAGGGCTCCCCCTCAGCTCCACTTTCAAGGAGTTTAGGACAGTTGAGAGTTTTATGAGAGGAAGAACGTGTGGACTTGTAGGTGCTCTGAGGTTGTGCTATGAATCGAGAGTGGCCCCTGCTAAGTGTGGCTCTGAAGATTGTGATGATGAGGATGGTGATGATTCTGATTCTGGTGGTGGTGATTGTGATGAGGATCGTCTCTCTAGTCTCTAGTAGGGAAGATAGTTGATAGTGAGTTCGGAATTGTGAATTCGATGTGCCCAAGTACATTTGGATTCCAATCCTCTCCTGCCTTCCCAATGCTTTATGTCCTCTTTATTTTATAAAGGCTCTCCTACTGCCTTGCTGAAAAACGCAAGACTTTGGGCTTGTCCTGCCCACCTAAACCCCATAATACATTCCCAACATTGAAAATGTGCTCACTCTGACTCGAGCCTGTAGTAGCTCAGGCCTTGTACATTGTACGTGTCCTAGAGACCATCTCATAATATAAAAAGCTCCTTTATTTCATAGCCAACCAAAAGGTAACCTAATGCTCTGAGTTACGAGCTCGAGCTTCACACAGAGCCTCCAATACTGTGGAGCCTACCCGACAAACTCTACAACCCGACCCATCCCCCTAAAAACCTCCATGAGCTAAAAAACTATTTTATATCACAACATATATACATGATTTTATATATCTATACATATATAAATCCCTCCGAGATATGCCTGTCTATGCCTTCTTTATTACTTGAGGACAATCTTGAGTCTCAATGTACTGAAGTGAAGAACACACTCTCCGCTAACAAAGCCCAGAGTTACGAAAGCATTAAGATTTTCAAGACGAAGCCCACGGCGTCGAGTAACTTGAGACTTGAGATGAGCTGGATTATTATTTTATATCAACTTTGTACAAGGGCCATCCACACACTCCACCTTGACCATCGATCAAACCCTGTGGACCGCCTCCATGACCCTTATGACCTTTTAATAGAATAAAGTCTTTAAAAGCTCCTCCAGCGATGATGATGAGTAGTTGGTGGTCTAGGATAGTTCGTGGACAGCCCATTTGGGTATGGGATGTTGAATGTGGTTAATCCTATTATTTTCCATCCCTTAAATAGGGAGTTGGACTTAAGTGAAGTTAAGGTAGCGTCGGTGACTGGAGCTTTGGAGTCTTTTGATTTCCCTAGTTTGAGTGTAAGTGTCATATTTTCACACCTAAGACTTGCTTTATTGCACCCATTTCTCCACCTCTTTATTTACTTGGGCTACAGTTAATGGGATATAAATGAGGGAGTCTCGTGGCCAACCCTAATGGTCTTAGAATCATCCTACTTTGTGTGTGATGTGTCCTTTGGTAGTCTACTCTACATTAGACAATGCTACTATCTCTCCCTGTATCCTTTTCTATTGAATGGGAGACGGTGTGTTTTTCCTTATGGATTCTTTCTGCCTCTCCTGGTAATTTACCATTTGTTTCCCTCCTGTCAGTCACAACAATTTATTATTCGGCTGAATTTGAGTATCGAAAATACACTAAACTCCACACTACATTCTGCCAGGTGTATGGACGCACTTGGAGTGTGTGAGTGCAATTGCGTTTCTTGGAAAAAGGGAGAGGGAGGTGGAGAAATATTTTTGTTTGAGGTTTTAATGTCGTTTTAAGTCGTCATTGTAACTAGGGGGAATTTATTGTCCCATTTAATTGGTTTGAGTAAGTTAAGGTGAGATTTTTCTTTTAGCACCTTGTGTATGGTATTACTGGAGAGTGGAAGATTTTGAATTGGGCTGACAGTGAGGAAAGTAAAATAAATTGAAAGCAGTGTTTTTTAAAACGCAGGTATTGTAACATGGTAAATCAATTCAAATTGTATTCTTAAACTTGTATGATACCAAAGCAGTTTTGATATACTTTATGATCAAGAATCCTGGTTGATGATAAATTCAAATATTGAATTTAATTGGTATCAAGAGACATGGGTAAATCTTTCAATTGTAAGATTAACCTTAAGGTTGTATTTTCGGTTACATGGATCAGGTTCCGATAGGATATTTTTCTATGTAAATTTGTCTTATTAAACTTTTCTAATTTTATTTTAAAAGCCAAGTAAATCCAGGAAATTTTAAAAATCCAAAATTCTACTCTCCCAAAATACAATCCCCAAAAGAGTCTAAAAACTCCATGCCCCCAAATACAATCCCATCCCGATAATCCAAAGAGATTTGCTATTTTGTATTCCAATTTACGCCTCAGACATTGTGTACATGTATCAAAATTTTATAGCTCACTTTGCAGCTTTTTCTTTACGATTCGGAACAGATCCCTCCATCCCATACGACCATCACATCATCATCATATGTGCACACAAACACACTAGACTCAAAATGCACATATTTTCATACCCAAGCTCATATCTCTATAGCTGCTGTAGTGTTCAGCATAGCCTCTGTCTCTCTAATAGTCCTCTCCTCAGAAAAGTCTCTCTCTCTCTCTTAAGGCAGAAGTCTCGGTAATAGGACTCTACAGTCGTAAAGATGATGTTGATGTTTTTTACGACCTTGTTTCTCTCCTCTCTCTCTCTCTGGCATATTAAGTCCCATGTAAAACAAGGAAGAGATGAGTGGAGATGGAATAGAAATGTTAATTTATTTATTGGCTCCTTGGAGTAATAAAGTAGAGTCACTCCAGGAGGCTTTGACATCTTGAATGGAAAAATCCACAGGAAATTATGAATACTCACCTTCACTCCCTTTTCACCAAGATCCTATTTGAGCAGGCCAAGCTATTGACCACTCGGAGTTGCTGGAGCAGCTTCTATAGCTTCCTCTTCTACTTAGGAACTCGTAGAAGCACTCACTTTAGAACCACTTGCTCGTCTTATTGAGTTATAGTGTTTTTGAGAATTTATTTCACTTTGCAAAATATAATAATTAATAAAATCCTCATCATAAATCCACACTTAAGTATAGGAGCACCTAGGAGGGTCACTCGGACTCGTACTATGGGACGAGAGGATTGAAATGTTTAATTCAAGAGGGCCAATAACCACTTGGGTTGGACAAGTGTTGTAAGGTTTTAAAGATTTTGAACTGGGAGTAGGGAATGGTTGTAGTCTGTGGTCGTGGCGGTGGTGGTGGAACTACATACAGTCATTAAAAACATTTCGATTGACTGACATGGAGTTTTTTGTTTTGTTTTTTAAATTAATTTGTTTTTGCAGTAGATTTGCATTCTTGCTTATGAATTTCAAAGGGTTTAAGTAACCAGTGGGAATGCATGTGCGTAGACTTGGTTAAGGTTGAGAGCTGGGGATTGTATGGATATTATTTTTTGCACTTTTATGCCATTGTGTTTTATAGAGGAGGAATGCCAGAGGAGGCTCTGCTGACTCTTCTTATTCAGACTTTGAGAATTTGAGACAATTGTTGTGGAGGAGGTTGGCTTTGAGGAATGCTCAAGAGTATTCACGCTCTAGCCTTGGGCTTTCGAAAGTTTTTATCAACAATTTTTCGAGCGTTTAGTGACGAGGATTGTTTCACAGTTTTGGGTGATATGGATTACTCAAAAGACGGTAGTCAGTAAGATTTATTACAGCTCATGATTTTTTAAACGGTTTTAGTTGCTGAAAATTATGTTTTAAAGATTTTAGCTGAAAAGGCTTCTTAAGGGCTTAAAGATGATTTTTTAATTGAATAGAAATTGGCTACTTTTTAAACAATCACAGCCTTAGTTTTAGTACCAAAAGGTATCAGATCGTGATGAGATTCGCCCATTTAATCAGATATTACCACCACCACCATCATCATCACTCCGAAAAGAATCCAGAGGGATTAGAAATTAGCCACGTTATGTCAGTCCAAATGAAAACAATTGGGAAGTGTGAAATATGACAACTAGCCCAGGAAGTTGATGACAAGGTCAGGCAGTACGACTTAATTCGACACGCTCTCATCCCTCTTGGTGAGAGACGAAACCATATCGGACCCATGTCGCCTATTATGTCGGACTTGTCGGTTTGTAATTTAATTTACTGTGTTCAATTGGCTGGTTTATACCAGTTCCTTTCTACCCTATAGGTACAACATGCAAAATCCTGCTAAAGCATTTAAATATTTTTTTATTGGGTGTGTGAACCGAGAAAAAGTGCATGGGGACTGGCCCCGTTTATTTGTCGTTTTGCCACGGGATTTGCCTGATTTAAAAAGGGAAATTAAAATAGCAGCTCCGGCTTGCACTATCCTCTCCCGACTTGGCTTGAGAGACAAAAATGGATATGGGAGATAGGACAGGATTTTATAATTTAATTTGATTTGGCTCTCCTCCCGTCCTCCTCCTTGAACTGTTTGTTTTAGACGGATTTAGTTTTTTTTTCACCCGAATATTGTTGGGAAGGGTAGAAAGAGCCAGGTTGTCTTTGGCAAGGAATTAGAACAGGGCTCGTATGATGAAGCTAGGTTTTTTTAAGGACTTGGGATATTTTAAATGTCATAGACCTTAGTGGTGAGTGTGACACTGGGCTGGGATACAGCAATGGACTCTGTTCGTCGTGGTGGGTTATGTTTTGAGGAAAATTTCGTAGTATGAATATGGAGGATATTGTCTGAGCTGAAGGAGAATTTGTGTAGGATTGAAGTTTAAATTTTAATAATTAAGATCCATGCTACAATCGCTTGATAAATTAATTTGTTTCTGCGTTAATAAAGTGCTACAACTATTATACATTTCGACTACATGCATTGAGAAATATGCTAGCTTTTAAATACTGTGAAGAGCGACTCTGAATCTGGTCAAAAATAGTATTTCAACTACTTAAAAGTCATACCCAATGAATCCATATAAAATCCTGTAATACACACGCTAGTTTTATTAACAGATGCAACGGCTCAAATCTAATACCAGTTCTACTCAACAATCAAAAAGAAAGCCTAGAATATAGTGACGTTTATAAGAATGAAATTATAAAATCTCCCTCCTACCTTTTTCAAAAGGAAAGGGCAATCCTTTTTTTATTTGATCAAATCGAGCAAAAAAAAACAAGCCTTTATCGAAATTAACAAAATCATTGAACTGACTAATCTGACCAGGGCTGAATTTCTAGTTTTTCAAATGATGTTGTTGAAAAATTTGAGATTCTAACAAATATGATGGCATATTTAGCCCTAACAATGATGATTAACGATTTATTTCTGCCAATATTTTATGGATAAACTACTGGGCTCTTTAAAAAAAACACCCTGCAACGATGAATCCACTAAAAATCCAAATCATCACAAACATAAAATCATAAACCCTTTGCTACCCAAATTTAGCCATTTTTCTAATCCATTTATTTTCTCTTTAATATCTTTCATATGGACCAACTTAGCAGATTGTTTCATGGAAATTTCGACCTGATTGTATCGAGTACCTAGATCATTCCTTCCTAATGTCATGACTAACATACGGCATATTGTAGAGCTAGAAAAGATTTGAAAAAAAATAAAACGACTAAAAAAGAGGTAATCCTGTATTTGCCCAGATTATCAATAGCCAAAAGGCCTAAAACACCTTTTTCCCTTTCGCAACAAAAGCTTAGAAAAAGTTTAGAAATTCAACCCTTCATTACTCAAGGTAATAATCCCTCCCGGGTTAAAAAAAAAGAAGAAAAAAAGCAAAAGCAATTAAAACTGAAACTACTAATTAACACTTTAGAAAAGCACACAGTGTGAGTAAAAGGTCATAAAACAACAACTTAGCCCAGAACATGACTCCAAGGCTATAAAAGAGCCGTATAATTTTTTTATCCCTAGTAAATAGATCCACATCTCTAGATCCACACCCACCAGGTATGTAATTCATTTTCACAATTTATATCCCCCTCCCCACATCTTTTACGATACATGTTAGACTTTAGTAAATATACATATAATAAAAAAACCTAAAAAAAACCAAGACGGCTTGTTCAGCCTAGACAGAAGGGAGAGAGGAACGTGAGTTGCTGGTATCTTTACGAGCCTGTTTAACAATATTCTCAATAGATAATCCAAATACAAACACAGACATAAATGTCTTCTTAAATCCTTTATGGCCGACTCCAAACACTAAATTACATTGGGAATTTAACAGTCAACAACTAGGGATGTGTATGTACGAGGGATATGCACATACACATACGAGTCTCCTTCATATATTCAAGCTTGACTTTCCCCTTGTAATACTACGTAGGATTAGGATTAACTATAATTATGTTAAGCTGATATTTTTATGTACTCCAAACAAATGGTGTGATTAGCCCCGGCATAGTTTCGTATTATTAGGGAACATGGATAGACGTTTCCATTTAATTTTGTAACATTTTGAGAATAAGATTCAACTCTAAAAAAATACGTTATCAGAAAAATTATAAAAGTTAAACATAAAAAAAACTAGGGAAAAAAGGATTAGAAAATATTTTTTAATCCCCCATCGATAATTTCCCCCTGAAAAGCTCTTGAAACAAACGAGCAATCGTTTGGACTTGATGCATCTTTAAATATTTATTATAATCTAACAGAGTATATAGCCTATACCTACAAACTGTCAAGTTATTGACCTTATTACAACTTGAGACTATAGTCCTATAATATTTACAAATAAATTCAAACTATCTCCTCAATTTTAAAGTAATTTAAAAAAGCAACGTTCCGGGGTTTCCTAAAAACCCTGTGGGTGCATGAAGAAATTGCGAATTCAATTGAAACGGTACGTTGTGAGTATGTGAATTTGGAAAACAATGTGAAAAAGAGAGCCGACTATAGTAAATAAAAAATTGCTAATAGAATTCTAAGGTCCACTTGGGTTCATGTAACGTATACGTAACGTACACGTAGGGAATGATGTATACCTTTTGATGAAGAATCTGCATAGTTTTGTTATTACGATTTACCTACAACTACTTGTACAACTTCCACCACCACCACTTTTATAAAATCTACTCCGGAGCTCCAAGCCTTCGCCGAGGAGTTTAGAATTTGATGTATCTTGTTTATGGCCATCCTTGCATGTGCAATCCAATCTAAAGTCAGCAAGAGAGGGAAGAAAACGTGGAACTAATTTATGACTCTATTACTGATTAAAATGCCATTCCCTTCTCTACGGGCACAACTGGCTGCTTACTCTCCGCACATATAGCCCAGATATACATATACAAAAATATCTTTATGCAATACTATGGACAAGTATATAACTAGCAATGCATCATGATTACCTAGCCTTGTGTACTACAAAGATCATATTTATTTCAGCCCTCTCGTGCTTCATACACTTTTTCACTCCCGGACTATAAGGCTCCACAACTCACTCCCTCAAAAACTACACGACTTACCTTCCAGGGCCGTCCAGAGTAGACAAACTTATAGCGGAGGCTATTCCTCATCTCCAAATCCTTTTGGCACCCAATCCCCCTCAAAGTAGTAGCATGCGAAATAAGGGACGCTTTCTCCGCTAGTTTCAAAATGGAAAAGGGGACACAATGTCGGTAATTCGTGTCTAGTCAAGTGCCTCATAGCTTGAGCTTCCAGGGCCGTCCAGAGTAGACAATGTTACAGTGGAGGCCCAAATGCTTTTGGCACTCAATCCCCCTCAAACTAATAGAATGCTAAATAAGGGACGCTTTCTCCGCTAGTTTGAAAATGTATCGTAGAGAAAAGGGTTCAATTGTAAGGCTCTAAATCTGATGTTATCGTCTAGTCAAGTGTGTCATAGCTTGTGCACAGCCCTTTGTTTTATGGAATAAAAAGTGTATGTATTTTGCATGACATGACATGGGCAAGGTTGATGATACACACAACCCTTCCATGAGAGGTACATGGATGGGTGACTCTTGTGGCTGTGTCCTCGTCGTCGTCATGGTGGTATGGCGAAGCATGTTGTAGTCCTCGTCCGTCTTGTGTGTACGGATGAGTTGGTGAAAAATTAATTAGCTTAAATTGATTTACTCCCCAACTTCTCCCTTGTCATCTCACTCTGCGTGAATTACGGACTTTCTCCTTTTAATTAAACCAAGAAATTACGAACCAAGGCCCATAGGCACACCTACATTATTCCACTCACTTTTGAGAGAGCTGGCTTTTTGAACTCTAATTCCAAATTTCCAGGTTGGGCCTTCGCAGAGGACCAAGTGCCAACTTTTATTTGCTTCTTTAGACAATGCGAGTATGTTTAGTTTATGCCGTGTGGAGTAATGCGTGCTTTGTGGATATGAGGACACTTGGCCAAATCCGTGAAATTTCAGGAGTGGAGAGAGTACAGACAGATTGTTATTTTATTGTACAAATCAATTTAGAAGCTGATATTTAATATTTTTATTTCAAAGCTCAAAGCTACAAATTCAGACGTCAACTGATTATTATAAAATAATCATTTTTATACAGTTTTCCAGTAGATTTTTGTACAGTTTAATAAGAACAATCGAGATCAATTCCCCAAGTCGAAGAACAAGCAAAGTCCCTCGGCCAAGGAAACCCACACACGTGATGCTATAAACTACAAGCTCCTAGTCCACGTAGGCAGATCCAGAATAAGAAGATCTTATTATTACAGCACAGTGTATTCCACTGCACATTGTGTGGTCGTAAATCAGTAGTTGAGGAGACTTTGGCAATAAATCATCCCCTCTCCGCATTTTTTTTTACAAAACTCAAATCTTCAAATCTCCAAAAGCCATCCAAACTCCAAACTTTAAAAGCAGATCTCATGCACAAACCTACCTGGCACTGCTAGTGCTACTCCTAGTCAAAAAATATATCTCATTCCATTATCTTTTCTAAAGCTGAAAACTTGCAGAGAGAAGCAGAGATAAGACCTACAATTCGATACAACATCCCTTGGAGAAGCTACAATTTTTTTTCTATAATTTTCTCCAACAATTGCAACTAGAATTGATAGATCCGCCTATTTCCTCAAGAACTTGGTGAGATGATTTTTTCTTCCCTTGCTTTGTTTTCATGGATATCTGTATCAGACTGTATGATAGTCTCATAGGCTGTAGACTCTGTATCGACACACACTCTATAAGGTGGAGAAACAAGAGTGGCCGAATGGGGTGAGAAGTCATAAAACTTTGTAACACTTTTGGGCTTAAATATTCCCTGGAATTGGTATTCGTATTTAGAACACGTCGTTCCTCCTCCTCTCTTCTGGAATGATGGATTAGACGGGGTAAAAAAATAAGGCTGCGGAGCTTTTAAACCTGCCAGCTACTGCTTGTGAAGAGGGTAATCATCTTGTTTGTACTTAATAGTACACTCTGATGATTTCCACTCGTCAATTTGTACACACACACGGGAGATTGATATCTTTGTGGAGTAACTATGCGTAGGTTCTGGCTGTAATTGTATGCAGAGTTTAAGAAGGATGGAGAGGATGAGAAAGCTGAGGAGAAAATGGAATTTTTGGGCTGAATTGGGTGTTTATTAGAACCCGCGGGTTGTATTATATTGTACAGTCGATTTGATCGGCAAAAGCTTGAGGACTAATGTTATAACTAAATCGTTGGGAATTGGGATTTATTGTGAAATTCGTTGTCAAATGGATGGACAAAAAACCCGTGTATCCTTACGAACCTTGTGTACGAAAGAGATAAGCCGGAAAAACGTATGCTGCCATCATCACTAACAAGAATTGGCTAAAGAAGTTTGTGTGTCCAACGTTGAAGCTGGCGCTCACTCCAGACCACTCAATGTTAAGTTGTCACACTGCCCCAAATTTACCGCACTCAATAAAAAATACTATCTATACATTTATGACGTGTCATCATTGCCCGGTCTCGGTATGACGGGCACGATCTCTGTATGTTCTAAGCGATGCCCGTTATATTGGACACCGATGGCTAGTTAGAGAACAAGAGAGCGGAGTATACAACCGTCTTATTGGGTTATGCGCGAGGTGTAAGATGTTAAATGAGATTAGAGTTTTTAAACCAATTGTTGAAGGATGGATTGTTGTTGTATGGGCTGTGTTTAGTTTAATTTGCCCAAGGGGGCATGTTGAATATGTTGATATTCGTGTTGGATGTGTGTGCTGGTGCTGTCGGGTTGGATCAGTTCAAAAAGAGCCCATCATATCTCTGAATTAAGATGCTTGAGGAGTTGTGTAGCAGAAAATTACATGTGGAGTTGGAAACGAGTTTTGCATACGAATTCCATTCTAAGGATCTGGAATAATTATTAACATTATTAAAATTATTATCTGATATCATCCACCGCCACCACCACCACCATTTCAACCATCTAATAAGAGATTGACTACTTGCTACTAATCACCGCATACTAAGTTTCAACTCTTTTCCCCAACACAGAATGGAAATTTCGGGATCTTCTATTCGAGGAGATTGGACTATCACGGGCGTAGGCCTTTTATAGGATTTAAAAAAAAATATTACAACGCATTAAAATTAGTTTTGTAGTTTTCTAAGATATTCGATTGGGAAAATTAATTTAACTTTCATTGCCCTTATTAATTTAATTCAGATTCTTCGCTTTTGGAAATGAGCTTAGACAACCTAAGGATCACAAAACCCACCCCAGTGAAAAATCCCGATCCACCATCAGCTCCATAAATGACACCAATTACAACCGTGTGAAGTCACGGGATTTGAGCTCTCTCCAAGCTGTTCGCCCAGGAAAGGCCCACCACTTAGGCGAGGTCGGTGGTGTCCCTTCTTGTCCCTTGAGGCCGGAGTTTAAATGGAGACCCTCTGATTCCTTGTTATCCAAGGAGATGTAAAATATTATGGATGATAAATCAAAAGCCCTTAGGAGATGCTGGGAGACGGGAGAGCTTCTTGAACTTCAATAAGGAAGATATGACCTGGCCTTTAAGGGATTGTGAAAAGAAGGCGGAGCAGGGATTGTGGAATCGGAGGTGGCAGGTGCCATTGAGAAGGTAGAGTGTTTGGAAACTTTGATTATTTATTACGTTAAAGGGTCAAGGTGGTCCCTTAAATTATCCTCATCATATTCTCATTTAATTCACTTGGGAGTTATGGACAGGGTTGGTAGTAGTAGACGAAGGATTGGAGGTGATATTTATTCATTTTTAAACAATGGTGAAATAGTAATGGATAAATAGTAGGGGAGATGAGTAACAATGGAGGGACTTCAAGGCGGACTTATGGACACTTTCTCAGCTCTCACCCTGGGAATCTATTGTAAAAGGGATCTTTAGAAGGGACTAAAAGGCTCATCCCGGCTCTGCATGAGTTCTGAGGGGCCCTTGTGGGCAAAATAAAAAATTGTATCTTAAGCATAGGAAATTGTTAGTTGGGTAAGAGCCGAAGAATTTCAAAAAAATCCTCTGGAAATGTAAACACCTATTTGTGTTTTGTGCATAAGATTTAGTAGGGCTCATGTAGCTTCTTTTTTTTGTTGAATTTACAGTGTTTGAATTTTGAATATAATATTCATCAGTCGATGATTCGAACTGCACCTACTGAGCTTGGTATTAAAAAAGTTGGAAATATTATTTAGATTTTTTTTTACAACTAGGGAATCACAAGCCAAAGAGCCCAACAAATTATGTATCGTTTTTGAATGTAAAGTGTAGATTTTTTTGGAGCGTTTAAACCCACAGAAATTTTAAGGGAATAATAATGTAGTTAAGTCCCAAAAATTCAACATTACTAATACAATTGGAAACAGACAAACAGTTTATCTCCACTATGAGACAATTAATATGTTTAGTTTTTAATCCATCGAAGGGTGAGGAAATTTACTATTAGAATTTAATAGTTTCCAAACTTTTTAATCTGAGATTAATATTAGAAACTGGGTGAGGACGTTTTTTAATATAAATACTTGTCCCAGAGACAGTTCTCTAATATTTCGCTTTAAAAAAGTACCCTAATAGACATGCAAAGTAAAGAAGACTTCGAAGGATTTTCTCCAGTATACACAGAGAGAGAGATGGACACTAGGATGTCACCCAGACTTTTTGAAAAAGTCAGTAGGATAAAGAAAGGAATAAATCTTTTGTCTTCTCAACTCTCGTATAGAACAAGAGCTTTTGTATTCAAAAACGAGTTGACTTTTGCTCTTTCCAAGCCGACTTTTACTTACCAAACACCAACAAGATCCCCACCGGGCATCTCTTGCTATCATCTTACCAAAAAATATAAAAAACTTTCGGAAAAAACAGAGTGGACCAAGTTTTTGTTTTCTTTCCAAAATCACTCTTCTTCTTCTTCTTGTTCCTTGAGTATGAAAATCTTTCTTAGGAATCTCCGTCCCTTAGGTCTTTTATGCCTGGAATAATCTATTGTATCTACTTACATAGCCCCTTGGCCTTCTTTATACGAGTACATAGATCCCGAACACTACACTACTTCCGTTCACTTCCACTCTGTGAATTAGAGTAGTCCATTAGCCGCTGATATAATCTAAGGCCACTGCAGAAATCATGGGGAACAGTACAGGTTATTTTCCCCCATTTTCATTTATTTCGATAGTTGAGAATAGGGAAGAGAGATTGTCTTGGAAATTTTTTAATCTTTGAGGTAGAATTTCGAATTTTAACACCGGAATCATTTGTAATTTTAATATGAAGTACTTATTTTATGAACGTAGATTTATTATTATTTGGTATTTGTGAAATTGTGACTAAAAATAAATGCCATTGTTTCCTACTTTTCAAAATAATGGTCCTATTTTCATTAGATTAAAATAGAGTGGAGAAGAATTGTCGCTTCCACATTTTCGAAAGCTGTGCAAAAGTCCCTCTCGATGATAGGATGATACTGTGGTCTGAGAACTTTGAGCTCCTTGTTAAAATGGGTGTAAAAAAGTTGAGGAAGTGTGTCCATTTGTCATTGTTTACTTATCAGAATGTATATTTAGTGTACATTCCATTAAGTCCCATCATCTCTGTCCGTTCAAACGTAAGATTAATGTGTTTTCCTGGAGCTGTTTTTCTGTCTCCAGTCTGCAGCGTCTCTTCTCCAGTCTCTCTCTCTGGTGTGTAGACGGAAGTATTCCTAGAGCTTCTTTATGAGAAAATATCGCTTGGAGATCTCCCTCATTTTTCAGAGAGAGAAAAAACTCTTCTGTCTCAACTTAAGAAATTGCACAGGCCGGGCCTTAAGGCTTCGTTTTTTACCAAATGGATTGCTTCATATTGTCCAAAATGTTATATTAGTATTTATATAGGATATTTCCGGACAGTTGTAAATCATGAGTCAGCAGGCAGGTTTTCTCAGCAGTAGCTCTTCCGCCGTCCTTTAAGACACCATTTTTTTTCTACACAAGGGATCCTCTCTCATGTAGATATATATTGGAGGAGCCTAATGTATATATTTTACTACAAGGGATCCTTCTCTTTTTTTAGTTGGAGCTACGAAAGTTTCCTTGGGCTTTAAAAACTAAACCCCAATGACTTATGGCTGCGTTCTACCCGGTTGGAAATGTACAAATGCCTTGCGTTGCCCATTTGCGACTTGCCCGGAATTGGGATTAGGATTTTCGGGGTGGGGGCTCCTTTCTAGGGGATTTAATATAATTTTTGAATTTCGAAAATATATATATGTAGGAAATTGAACGTTTCGAAATTTTTTGAATGAAACTAGAGAGCTTGTATTGTTTAGGTGTGGACAAGCTTCCAAATAGTTGACTTGTATGTGTTTTGCTTACTATTTTAAAGACGTGGTTGAATTTTTTTTAAAGAGCTAATAGAGGCAGAATATGTTTTTAATGAATTATGGCTGATATCGAGAACATTTCTTTTGCAGCTTAATTTCATTGGTTTGTTTATATAAATCCCGCAACGTGCATTTACAATCCACAGTACATTAATAAACTACGCGCTGAAGGCATTCCATCGATAAGTTTTATATATTTCGCCTTTAAAATCAATTGGTCTGGTCGTGTGTAAGTGTAATTAAGATATAAATTACAAGCTTAATTACATTGTTCATTATTTACACACAGAGTTAAGAATCTTTACAAGCCCAAAGAAATCATTTGAAACCATTTTTCTCGGGTAATTTGCATATGCATTTATAGTATAATTTTATAATTCATAACTGAATTACCTAAAAGGTTATTTTTATCGAAAATCGGTTTCCTAAATGCATCTGTTTCCACAACAGAAGACATCCAACATTTGAACTTAATCCAAAGCTCTACCTTCCCAAACAACTTCTTAAACGTGTCAACACAGCCCATAAGCTCGGTTAAAAAATTTCCCAATCAAGCTGAGTATATTGACAACCCGGTTGTAAGCCTTTCTCATCATCCCACTCTCTTGGTGTTTCTGGGTGTTGGTTCAAATTCATTACAAGTCTCCATGGGTGGGATACTTTATTCTCAAGTTCCAAAAGCGGAAAAGCCGATGATAGCCCGACTCATTACACGGGGAATTGAAATCGCCTCAATCTATTAAAAACTCACCGTCACACACAATCCAGTGTCTATTACCAATATCCCAACCCACCAGGGGTCCAATACTACAATCAACCCAAAAGAGTAGCCACCAACTCTGGCAGATGCTTCTGACAATAATTCTCTCCCAAATTCTCAGACAATATTTTTCTCAATATCCTATTGCTCAAAACTCGGAAGTAATTTCAATTAATTGAGCCCCACATGATCCCCTTCACGATGATACTCAAGTCCATACTATTTCCCTTAACATGATAACATCCTTTAAATTAAATTCCATCTGCTAGACCAAGACCACCACCACAAAGTCCTAACCCCAAGTCCATATGATGAAGGGGCTGGGCTGAGAATCCCAAGGAAAGCCTCGGGTATTAGATGTGAAAGCAAAAATATGGAAGAGGATATTAGAATTGTCTGCGGATAATAAAGCTCCAATATGGAACTCATCCTCTCTGCGGAATATGATTTGAATACTCAATTCATTCCTCCAGTTTTAAAATTATATACGCAAATGTGTTGGTAGATAGTCTAGGGATGGATAGAGCTCTGAGGCTCTGCGTTTGTTGTCCATGTAGACTTTATTAGTAGCTGGAGATGAGAGAGACTATGAGCGTGTGTATGGAATATTCCTCCCGGGTTCCTAACCATAACCGGGTAATAGAGTTATAAAATGCTAAACAAGGGAAAGGCATTTGACGAAGGGAGAGATTATTGCGTTATACTATGCGATATTTTGGATCATGCTGGACCGTTCATAAACTACGATACGCTAAATTAATTTTTTTTGTTTTACTGACTCTCACATTTCAAAAGAAAATAGTTTGAGGGTCGGAGGGGAGGGGAATGTCAACCATCTTAATTTATAAACAGCCCCAGGTAGTGCAGTGTCATATAGTACACGAAGGGCTTATTTATTTCTAATAAAAATAAAAATTCACTAATCCGCTTCTGCATCTTCCACTACATTCCTGTGATATATTCCTGTGCTATTATATCCGCACATGATTCATTGCATTTCATTGTACTATAAGGTTCCAGAGATACTCGAACTAGCCCAATATACTACAGTTGGCAGTTCAAATTAAGAATCTCCTATACATCCCAAGTACACTTAAAGCTAGAGAAGACTGGAAGTGTTTTAGGAGTTGGTGAGGGTGGTGGTGGGGGCTTGATAACCCTCTGAGATGTAGGGATAGTCCATTTCTCTAAGTTACGATCTCACATGATTTCTTGATATAAAATCCCAGAGAGTAACTAATCATCCCGTGGAAATATGACTCCCTCACCTCCAATATAAAAACATCAGAGGCAGATGATCTATTTTGTATTCTCAAGCAGCAGGTCCATTAGATTTTTATACAACCGCCCTCCCTACTGCACCGTAAACTCATCGACTTCATCCCCCTCGAGTCCCCCTCCGATACCTAACCACTATATTTCCAACAAGGACCTGATCATGCATCTAGTATATTGCCCTTGGAAACAACACTACTTCCGAGCAGTTAACTAATAGTAGTTAGCCCAATCGTAGTTAGCCCAACTAGCTTCAAACTAGGAGATTCCAATTCCAATTCAAGACCAAGTAACCTAGAAAAGTCTAGAGTCTCCGCCCTACCTATACCTCCTGGTCCTGAGTGTGACCTTATGACCCTTAAAAGCTCTCCGGTGTATGTTTGTTGTGTGTGTGTGTGTGTGTTGGGGTCCCTGTTTTCTGGCAAGGATGTCCTCGTCCGGAGTATTTATTTGGCAAGGGATCGTGCCAAGATGTGTGAGCGTTCAGTCTCCTCCCAAAAAAGAGATGATAAATGATGTCGCATGATGAACGACATGACAAGAATTTTATTCCGAAGGGTGATAGATTGCCATAGTGTACACGTACATGTATCTCTCTCCCTATATCTATAAGTGTGTATTATCTAAGTATAAATATTTGAAATATATATATAAATTTTGTCGAAATTCGTCTATAATGTCGGGAATATGTTGTGTATTCCTAGGAGGACTCCCTCTCCATGACCTGACTATCCAATCCCGCATTTCTCTCTCCTGTCTTCACACTCTTGAGTTATGGGCCTTTCTCTGTACAAGCAATATTTTCATCACACACACCAACCACCACCATTGCAATTTCCGAGCTGTCTCTGTCTCTCTGGAACGAGCCACCTCGGCCAATATATTTATTAGATGTACGAAGCACATTATTATAGGCTTGGGCTTGTATGATGGGTTGGAGGAGTAAGGATGTAGGAAATGATATGAAATATATATAAATTATATATGAAATAGAGCCAACAAGGAGGGATGTGATGGGCTGCAGAAAAAGCCCTTTCTCATCATCAGACAGTCCCAGCGGATTCCTCCTTTTGGCACCAATTCCGCCCTTTCCTCTTAAGCCTTCTCCATGTTCTCCAGCAGCGTCGGAGGTGGCTTTTAGCTTTCAAGTAACTATGACGGATTCCAGAGGAGCTTTTCTTTTTATTAGAGCTTTGATGTATTTATAGGTGGAGAGGAAGAGGTAGCTTTTCTCTATCCGTTGCTGTTTAAGGGAAAAAATATCTTAAGGTGTTTGGAAACTTGGTTTATTAAGTAGGGCGGAGTTCGAGTGAGCTTTAGCTTAGTGGGCTTATGGATTGAAATTATTTGTGTGGGTATGAGAAGTGTGTTGGATACGAGTGTTTGGGGTTGTAGTTGAGTTCTGGAGATTTTCGGTTGTGGAAAAATGTATTGTCACATTTATGATTATTTATTTTATTTATTGGTTTTGTTTGAACTCATTAAAAATAATTGTAAAGATTATAAATATTTAATTGTAGAAGTAGATTTTTTATTTTTTATCGACGAAAAATAGTCGAGGAAAAAATGATTGTTAAATGAGTTTGAAAGTTACTAAGAAAATCGAGCGATATGTTCTAGAGGGACTAGTGAGGCTGTTGCCAATGAAATTTTTCATAAGCTTATTTTTCACGGCATAAATATCACAGACATAAAATATCACATCTCCATTGGGAGTGGAAGATTAATTTACTTTGTCAATAATTTTTTATATTGAAGCCGACTGGCAGTCAGCAAACTCTTTGGAGTGTGAACAAGTAATAATTAGAGGTACTGCAGGTAAAACAAATAGCAGTTCGGTTGATCGTATTTAAAATAGTATTGTATAGTAAATAGGCTTTCCTTGAGACATAATTTTCTGCAGTCCCAACATCCATAATTAAATTTCGATGATAAGAACATCCTAAACTTCAAACGGTTTAAATTCTCTGAGATTTGACAGATAGAAAGCATTGGGGAGTTGTATAATATCATTTCTGGGTGATCAACAACGTAGGAGGACTAGTAGGGAGTTATTTGATAGCAGATGGATATGCAAATTCTCCATTATAAATATGCTCAGAAATTTCTCCCGTTCCTTCCTTGACTCCAGAGAGAATGGAGAGATGAGTAAAAGCAGATGTGACATTTCACCGCAAGCCAAAATACGAAGGAAAGCACATGGAATATTTTAAAGACAAGAAGGGGGACCCTCTGCCTTCTTTCAGCAACCTCTCTGACTGTAACTCCCTTTACTCTCCTCTTTCCAGAGGAAGTCTGGAAATATATAAGGACGAGCTTCCAGAAACGTGAGACGAATATCTCTAACGGAAATTTCCATGAATGGATCATAATAGGGAAAATGTGAGCTTCTAAAGAGATTTATATTAAAGTAATCCAATCCAACTATCAGAGCTGTCAGTGGTGGCAGTCGGCAGTCAGGTCTAAAATTATTTACAGAAATAGCATCAACACTTATCATAATTGAACGATGGTCTATCAGGTTGAGATGAGGTGACAGTTGTGTGACAAGAACCTATGTTTTTATTTCTCAACCTTCTAGGCATTTTTTATATGGGTTGCAATTTGATGGGATGTTTAAGAACTCCATAGTGTCAAAATACAATGGAGCTTAATGTACTGAAGTTAAACCCGAATTAGATGTAGTCGTGATTGTGCATTGTAAATTTAAATTAAGCATGTTTTTAAAAATCAAACTGTCGGAGATTTCCAAGCCCTCTCAAGTAGTCTCAAGTAGTGATGGAGTGAGTGAGTCTAGCTGAATGAGTCTGAGACAGACTCAATTCATGGGAGTTGAGTTACGACTCGAGTTAGCTCAAACTCACTAACATAATTAATATGCATTATTTCCCATCTTGATGCCAATGAGTCGAGGTGAGTGAGTTCGAAGCCTACGCAACTCGACTTTACTCAAGTGGGTTGACTCAACTCATCGGCTTCCCTGCTCTCAAGAGTGAAAGCAAGTGGCTTATCATTGGAAGCCAGTTTTTTTCCTAAAGAGTAGAAGATGCCATTAGATTAGGCCAAAGCCCTCTTCTCTCTCTCTCATAAGGAAGTTAAGGAACTCAAGGAACTGTGTTCATCTCGTCTTGTATGCACAAGCTCAATAAATTCCCAACCTCTGATACTGAGATAGGAAATCCTATTATTGCTCCTCACGATTTTTACATTCTCCTAATATAATTCTCGACCCTCCATCTCTCATACCACATTCTAACATTATATCATCTACATATTTTTTAGAATATCCTTACAACATTATAAACTTTTATTTTTAAAAAAAGAAGAGAAGAGACTGTAAGGGAAAGCTGGTACTACTTTCTCTTGAGAGAAAACCCGGGTTTTTTTTAGTTCCCTTTTGGTTTTTTTATATATTTTAAAGTTGTAGATATTCTAGACATTCTCGAGAGTGTCTCCCGGGTGAAGAATTATTATTTGGAAAGTGGTCTCTCTCTCTTTCTCGGGTGGTCTGTATAGGCATTAGCATATCTATATAGTCACCCGGGTATCAAATATATTTTCTCTCTCGTAAGAGCCAGTCCATTATAAAAGAGTCTTATCCGATTTTTCTCCTCCTATTTTTAACAAAGGGATCCTTCCAGATACTTTTAATGGCTTTTGCAGATCCATGTGGCTTTTTTAATGGAAAGTGTCTTGGCGGAGAAATTATTACTCTCAAGGAAAAAAAAACCGGGTAGTCTGTTCCTATTATTATATTAGGCACATGCGGGTATAGGGTAGAGGAGCTTGGTAAGTCCCCTCGTAATCATCCAGAGGCGACTAGGGTACTAGTTATGTCAATTTATTTGCGTTTTAAAATTTATATTTTCAAAAAAAAACCAGAGACTTTAATCGTCCAAGGGGCAACGGGGGTGGAGGGAAATGATTTTAAAAATCCAAAGTTAAAAATGCTTAAAAGCCCGGGTGATAAATAATCCTCCTTGATTGCTCGGCAATTAAGTGCAAACTTTTAAAACCCCCCCAGGAAGTAGGAGAAACATTTGTAGGAGTTAATTAAAGTTTTTTTCGTGAGGGGGAATGAACATGAAAGGCACGGAGACTGGGAGGGAGTGTAATTAATAAAATTAATAAGTACGAGAGACCGGGGGTGTTTCAAACCATGTCATAATAATGATAAAAGTGCAATGGAATTAATAGCGAAGGAGGTGACAATGACTAGTGACAAATATTATCATTAACATAAAACGCTAGGGATGGATTGGGGAAATTTTACGTGTCAGATTTTAATTTTTATAGCAAAGAAACTGTTTTAACTATTTTTCTTTCTAATAATAGTTTTTGGAAAATGTTTTATGGCAGAGGGTATTATGTTTTACAGATTATAAAATTGTTTTGCCTTACAATCATGACGGCAATGGCCTTTTAGATTAAAAGAATTGTTTAGAAAATTGTTGGTCAAGTGTCACAGTAGTCTTTAGTCTAGTGTGAATATTTTTATAATTCTATAGATCCTCATACACAATTTTCCTAATATGTCTGTTTGTCAGTCTCACTTCTCCTTAACTACCGACCCGATTTTAAAGCTGAATATATCATTAGATTCGATGAAGTCATGACGCTAGAGTTATAATGTTATAATTATGATGCTACAAAACAAAGACTCTTGACCGTCAAAGAGTCTGTATCAATAGTACTTGTAGTAGCCTTTTGATTTGATTAACCTGTTTACACCTAGAAGATTTTCATTTCAATTCTCGTAATCTAATTTTAATTAAAATAATTAATATCCACTGTAAAATTTATATCGGCAAATACATGACCAAATTTTGGAAATACAGCAAATCAATCGGGAAGATATCTATAATCTTTAGCATTACTAAAAAAAGCTACAAAGTCACATTACATCCATAAACTACAGCTGATTGAACTAATTGTAAGTCTTAATTTAAAATCCGCACCGGTCTTCTCTCTCTCTCTATCTCTGTTTACAAGCTTCCGAGAAATATTTCCATCCTAACGATCCGTTTTGTTCCATCAGGCTGAGGAATGAGGAGTTATCAGTCTCTCATTTCCATCCCCCCTTTGAGCAAATATATTACTCCCTTGTCTTATACCTCTAAAAGATCTGATCGTGACAAAAACATCCGAGGTGCACTTCACATCTCAGTGATTTACATCCTTGAGGATAAGATATGTGAGACCCGCCAAAGTCCCCTTCCACCCGAAATTCGGAGGCAAAAAAACTGAGCCCAAAAACTATTGGCCATTTGCCATGCCACCCAAAACTTGTAGACAAAACTAGTCTATCATGTATGCACAGTAGAGAGATTGGATACACTTGGCCTCTATTCTCTATTCACTTCATTCTAAAACTGATTGCATTATCATACAAGACGATTTTTAATTCCCAAATTCTTTCATACCATTTCCAACAGAGGATTACAAGCTGAAGAGAGATTTAATTTTTTTTTCTCCACAAAAACCATCAGAGTTGGGAGTCAATAAATCTCCAGATTTCTAAGGGAACAGGCTTCGGTTCATTTAGCTTTGGAGGGCCACACACACAAGCCTCCTTGAATACTATGGGATATTATAATGAGGATGATGAGTAGGCCACAACCGGATCAAAACGAGGCCAGCCCCTCATAGCTCGTATTCTTATTAGTTGTGCAAAGATTTTTATAATTGCCCGTATTCTTTGGGAGGCCTTGAAAGGGGCTGAATAAATAGAGTTCACACCCAGTGTACCATATCCTATTGAATGGAGCATCTTTTCAGAGGGCATAATTGTATAATATAGAGTGGACTAATAGCTCATTCATCCACAGGACAAAACAAAACAAAATGAAGAAATAAATCTTCCCATTGGGGGGAATTTGCATTAAAATACATCCCTGGAATAATTTATAAACCTTGGAGAATAATTTGGGGGAAAATTTTAGGCTTAGGAAAAACTTCAAGTTGGCCACCTTTGAGCTGGACTTTTAAGGGACGATGAGGATGCACGCCTGAACTTTTAAATTTCTAGGAAGGCCAGGGTGGTATTTTGGAAATTTTATTTTCCTTTTGATAGTACACAGTAACAACTTCTCGATTGGGAAGTTGAGATACGGCGATTTTTGGCTTTTGATTGTGTACCAATTTTAAGGGCATTGCTGAAGTCCCAATTAGAATTCGAAAATCCCTGTATCGAAACCTCTCTAATGTCTCCTTCTCGAAAAAGTACTAAGATGTCATGTCAAAAAGCTGCCATAAGATAAGAGATTTCAATAATTTAAAATAAATTGCAAATAGCAAGTCCAACATATTTGAAAACCCAGTCTGGCTATAAATCCGAGCTGGAAGGATCCCAAGGAATCAAAGTACTCAAATGAAAGGATGAATAGAAGCCAATCTGTATTGTAAGCGACTCACTCAAGTTCTAGATAAAAATGAAGGGTGTTTTTTTTCTTTCTCGGCTGACATTGTGCTTTTAATTTGTTCAATATTCCAAAGGACTAAATCTCGTGGTGGTGGTGGTGTATTTAAATTTGTGAACAAATTATTGACTAGTTCATTAGAAGTTCCAAAGGGTTGGTTTTGAAATGAGACTAGCTGGGCTCCCTCCTTGGAGAATTAAATAAAAAGAAGAATAAATGAAGTCTCCCTTCATTATTTATTGCCCTATTGTATCTCCTTGTCTATTTATTCCTCTCGAGATGTTCTACCCGGTGTGAATTTTTACATTGGCCCTCTTGTACACTTTATTATATAGGCTCCGAGTCATTATCTATCCCTCATTGTACTGGGAGACAAGAAGAGTGCTCTTAGATATCGTCTCTCTCTCAGAAAGACTATTCAAGGAGGGGAAAGGGATTTTTATTGGCTTTTTTCGGGAAGCTTCTCCAGCAGCTACTACGACTAGTTTTTTGGAAATAAAAATTAGGGGAGATAAGCCCGGGTAGAAATGGGTGATGGGAGGAAAAAATCATCAGAAAGATTGGAAAGATTAGGAATGTGGGGAAGTCATTTAAGTCATTGGGGGTGGAAGTGTGCTTATTTTAATATTACGGTAATTTATGGAAATAATAGAAATAGGTGGCTACGAAATTACCAACTTGATTCTAGTTAACGAAAATATTTTCCAAGCAAATATTTGTATGGAGAAAGTGAAGATAATCATCTGAGACAATAATCCTTTAAGAATTTATATTTTGTATTTGTCTACGGAGGTTAAATGTAACACATTGAGTTTTTAAATGCAACTGCAAAACCAGTGAACTCAAATCTTTGAAATTAGACAAGATGCTAAAATAAACACTAGCCATTACAAAAATGCAAAGTTTTAATAGGAGCAGCCGAATTTTAAAATTTATAAATCCATCCAATAAATTCAACAATCCCCTCTCTCCCCCACCAATCCAAATAAATAATAATCCCAACAAACATACCCCCACCCCCAGGGATCCTTTCATATAATTGTGACCCCTGACCCTTTGGAAAACGGAGCGTAGAAAAGAATACTCAGAGATTCAAATTTCCTCCATGAATTATGACTCCTTTGGATGAGGCCGAAGCTATAAATCCAGCCTAGTCTATTCTCTCTTGTAATTAATTACACGGCCAACTCAAACTCCTAAACTCGTACTACTAACAAAACTAAACTACTACCGCTCCTTCTGGAGTACATAGTCATACTATTTATAGTAGGCAATCCTCACACTATTTACAAAACACAAGAATCCTATATCCAGCTTTGTGTACACATGGAACTGGATACGTGACATGTCCACCACGGACTTCTTCCTTCCTGTAATACATCCTCAAGGTGGAAGTTTTATAGATTTTATGTGATTTTTCTGCCTCTCTCTTTGGTGGAGGTAACACAGGACGAAGAAGGGAAGGAGATTGGCTAGTATAATGCAGTGTGTAGTAAATAGCGTAATATATATTCGAATCTATTTGTTTTATTGAAGAGAAGTGGCAGAAAGGAATTAGGTGGATGAGGAACACTCTCGGAATTCATTAGAGTGAAATTAATGCATCCTAAATTGAATCCATACCACCACCACCAACCGACTCCCATATCCTTAACACCTACAGGCACACAATACCCGCACTACTATCTTTACTATTCACACGTATGAACAATACATATCTCTCTCTCTGTGTAGAGGCTCAGGCCATGAGATACTCCACCGGGTCTGGGTCCTAATAAATCCTCGAGATAAAACACACAGGAGCTGAGAAATAGTTGAAAACTTGAAATACAATCTTCACTTTCTTAGGGGCTGTGCAGAGATTGCAATGGGTTTCTTAGAGCAACCCATGCGGGCTCTGAAAACAGCTATTTAGGCGCTGAATATCTATCGTAGGATATTCCAGAGAGATGTGAAGGCCTATGGGGGAGATATAGTGTCAGGGTAGTTAGTTAAGCCTGTGTATCTTGGCCTACACGGTTGTTGGATGGCTCCCAGGGTATAAAATACTTTTATTAGGTAGGGAGAGATTGTAGAGGGGAATTTATGCCTTCCTTTAAAGCGTAGGGAAGTGTGTATAGGAAGATGTACGGAAATCTAATTTTTCCTCAAATTATTACGAGACTTATCAAGTAAAGCATATTGGAGCACAGGGCTTGATGCAGCATTTTTCGGAGATAACAAAAGTACTTAAGGAGAGAGAGAGAAGAGAGGGAATCTGCATATTAATTAATAAGAGATTCATTTGTTTACTCCAATTTCAATTATCAAGTCTACAATCTGGTAAAGTATTTTTAATTTGGATTTTAATTTAAATCCTTGTCAAGGAGGAGGAGGATGGAGTGGGAGATTATCAGCCTATCAGTAAATAATTAGGGACCTTGTTATGTGGCAAGTTTAAATTATGTTGTGAGTTTTTAATTAGTTTTTTTAAGCCCCATTTTCTCTTTTGAAATTTTATACTGTTTTTATTTTTGAAAGGAATTTCTTTACATTTCTGGATGTTTCATCGCATTAGTTTGTACAGAAAATATAATACACTGGAATTTAATGGATTTTTTTATTTGAATCCATCCCAACATCCATAATATTTAAAATAATGATAACACATTAGCGTTTGGAGTTCATGTAGGCCGATGACTAAATCTGTGGCATGTAGACAGCTGATTGTATCCCGAATCTTCAGTCTAATGATGGAGATTACATATCAATCCCTATGTAGCTCTAGTAAGGTCAATAATAATGTTACAATCCTAATACTATAGTTTGCTCAAGGTTTCATAAGAACGAGATGGAAAAGTGCTTTTCTACAGTTTTGAAACCTGCCATTTGTTCGAAATTGAAAAGAAAAACAATTGAGATTAGAAAGAGATGATTTTTTTTGCACAATCTCTGTAACATATCATCACAAATAAAGGAAATAAACCCGAGTGGGACAATGTGTCAAAATTTTATTGTTTTCCTATGGCTATCAATGTTATGCTGATAATAGATGATACGTCCGAGTTGTTATGTGTATCGCATAAGTAGGATGAGAATCTTTGTGGTAGAGTCGGTAATAATAATATTTTCATACTTGTAAAAGAATAATTTTATGACTCTATCTCCAACCCTATTTAATTAGTGTATTTTTTTTATAGATTTTCTGTTATGCAAACCATCATAGGGCAGACATGGAGACTTATCCCTTTTTATCAATCGTTTAATAAGATAATGTACATCTTGAAATTACAATTAGTAAAATCCAATTCTACAGTTTAGTAAAAAAAAATCAAAAAAAAATCAGAGTTTGAAATTAAAGTTTGTAATCGAATCTTTAAACAGTTGATAGTATGTGTTCAATTTCCATCTCTAATTTTAATGCTGCTTCATCAATTACTGTTTAAAAAAATCTTCCTTAACTGGCATCCAATCTGCGAGAGGTAGTTTCCATGTTTTTGGCACAAAAAATATGATCCTGTGAAGCAGGATAAGCGTGAGTATAATATATAAATTATAGTTATGGAATATGTAAACGATCCAAAGGCTTACTACGTTACTTATAGTTTATAATTTTTGTAATGAGAAAAGGATTGGATATTTCATAAAGTTAGTCTACAACTTTGGTTCAAGGACTCTGAGGGCGAGAAGTCAAGGAACTCTGAGTGCATGTAATAACTTAATTAAATAAACTAATCAAACTTCTTCTGTCTCCTTAACTTTTTATGGAAGATAAAAAAAGTTATCAGCATTTTTTTAAAGCTTTACAAGTTTGGTCCGTTTCTCACGTCATTATTATTCTCCGTTGAAGTTGTTGTTGCTTTCCCTTAACCTTCAATCACGTTAGTAATTTTCCTTGCTGTTGAATTTAAACTATCCATCTGTTAACTGGATAATGATGATTGACGATAGACGATAATTTATATTTAATACCTTCAACCTCCACTTTTATGTGAGTCATTCTATAATATTTTAAACTTTTATTTTACTTTATTTAATTAGCAACTGAAAACCAGGTAACTTGGCTCAATTAGCCGTGTGGTGACTGCACTTCTGTAACTGTGAGCAATGTACAGAGGATTTAAGTGTTGATGTTAATTGTGCAAAAAGATGTTAGAATTTAATTCGCAATTCGAAAGCAACAATTAAAGTGATGCAGCATCAGTAAATTCAAAATTTTAAATTCCCCGCCAAAATCTCAAATAGCGCTATGTGGAGTGTACACACGTGACACATGTTTTTGACACTTCTCCTGACTGCATAGAACAGCTATTGAACAATGCCGCTGACAGCTTAATGACAGGTGTTGACGTGTTACGGCTTATTTCATTTAAATTTTAACATCCTCACTGTTAACTACTATTCATTGTTAATTTCCGATTGAAAAAGTGTTTTTAATTCTTTATTATTACATACAAAGTAAATAGTTGTATTTCCGTGTACAAAAGGTGGTTTTCATCATGTGTGCTATTAACTGCCTACTATTCAAGTGCTAGGCTGAGGGGATTAAAGCTTTGAAGCATAATTTTTGATAAAGAATACCCATGAATTATGATTAAAAGGAAAAAAATTAAAACGGTGTCTTCCAAGTTCTTATACGAATACTTTCTAGTAGTAACGCAGCTGATTAGTTTTTCAAAATCCTACCTACACTAATAATCCATTCGTAAGTCATAAAAGATAAAGAGACTAGACACAGACGAGTGGGTATGTTTAACAATTCTAGTTCTAGGTAAGGAAAAGCTAGAAAGCCAAAACCCCAATGCTAATAAAAACACAAGCTGACACCTCCAAGTCATGAAGATCTGTGTGCCTGGACTAATCAAATTGGACATGATGTGGATTAAAAATCCCCGATAACATCAAATTTCAAGGTAAAAAGTACTCCCATTCTGCACTCTCTTTGGGTTTTAAAATTTGGACTTGGGGCTGTGAGAATGTTTGGTTCCTGGTGATTGTAATGGGATTATTTGGAAAGGGAGCATATTAAAACTGAGAATGAAAGTTAAATAGTTAATAAGTTAATTGAGACGTATGCATAGGTAGTTAAGGTGAGGTAGTAGAGATAGTAAATGATCCCAGGAGTTGGTTGGGAGTTGAATAAATCGAAAGTAATGGTGGCAGAGCCCGCCCCTAATGTCCCATCTCCCTCCGAACCTTCTCAATCCAATTTACAATCAAACAAGTAATTTAATCTCTCATCCTCCCGATTATTTATACACCCGCTCCTCCTGCTCCTATACATTGTAAACATAGAGGAATAGGAGGTATGTCCGTATGCTTGCATTTTTATCAGTTTTCCATCTCATCATGGAGTTTGTGAGCAGAGAGAAAAGCAGAGGTGGTTTGATTTATGAAATGCCAATAGAAACATTAGAATGAGAGGGACTTGTGAGGCAGAAATTATTCGTTTTTAATAAGTTTAAATCATGTTTAAACAGTGGGTTTGCAATTTTTTTGTGTGGTATGGTTAAATGCATGCAAATTATTTAATTATGTGGCGAAATTGAATATAAATAGTGGTGACTTCAATTATACCCAATTCATTTAGTTGGTTGCAAGGTGTTTTAGCCGGAGATTATAAAATCTATAAGTTGGTAGCATAAAATACAGTTCATCCAATGACATAGTGGGCGGATGACTCACTCAAAATTTAAAATGTATGTTTTTGTTAGGGAAATTTTTCACACTTTTACAATGACCCTTCGAAAGCCGAAAATCAAAAATAACAACTATCCAGTTCTGCTTGGTAATCTGTCCCGAAGTCTCTATCAAACTATCCAGGCATAATTCATGTCCAGCTCACATTGAGTTTAAAAGAATTAGGGAAACACCAGCTTAACTTTTGTCTTTCCAATAAAAAGCTAGGAAATGATTAAAACCCATATTATTAACATCCAAATAGATTCAGGCTCATTCGAGATGCCACAGCTGATAAACCCCAAATCCCAGTCTTTTGAATTTCCATTAAATTTTCTAAAACAAAAGCAAAAAAAGCCACGAACAATATATTCCATCGATAAAAAACCAAACGTGAAACAAAAGAATCATCCGATAAAACCGATTCGGCTCACAAAGATCCCCGACGTCCCCCTCTCTCCCACCATTGTCTCATCGTTATTCTGATCGGTAATCTCCACCTGGAAGTTAATAGATCACACACTCCATCGACTACCTTTTACTTGCTCGGCTTCTTAACTTAGATTCTTGAATTATTCATCAACCTCCCTCTGTCTCTCTCTAATACTAAGATTACTTCCAACCTCAGGGCACCAATCCCAAAAAACTCTAAGCTCCCACAAGAACCACCACCACCACCACCTCCTCCAGCTTCTAGATCATCATCACATCAGGGAATGAAATGAAGGATGGATTAGCCATAATTGCCAAACTCACCGTTAAAAATATCAAGAATCATCATCATTCTAAGCCTATTTTTTTTCTACCTAGAGCATTTCGTCTTCGCCCTAATCTCTCCAACTTCCATGGCCATGTTACGCACCCTTATATATATTCTACTTACATGAGCATCTCATGTCCTAAAGAATATTTTCAGACAGACTCACCTACACCCCGTGGTATTTCATCTCACAAAGTTCCTCGGAGGAGGAATGAAGGACTTGAGCTCATAAATAAATCTGCCGTCCAAGGCAATGCCATTAATCACGGGATTCATACATAAATTAGCTACAGCCCTACGCTCCTCTCTCTCTCTCCCTTATGTCTCCACTCTCTTGGTCTTACTGGAGAGAGATGCTTTGGAATATGTAGCCACACACACAGGGTGGACTATAACTGCCGTGGAGCATTGGACACATGTAGACAAGGGCTGTGTAGTAGTAGAAGAAGGATTGTGATTAGTTGGAGTTGCACAAGCCCTGGACAGTTGCCAAGATTTTGGAGATCCTCATGGTTGCCCTAGAAGTAGATGTGCGAGTACAAGTAAGCCTATTCATGAGGGGAGTAATAAAGCATCGGATCTCGAATGGTGAATAGAGAGGATTTACCATTTTGTACACAACGAATACCTTGGGAGGGAAAAAACTGTAGATTAATGGAGGTGTTGCAGGAGGGATGGGATTCATAGGGCCTGGAGGGGTTCAGAAACGAAGCTTCAGGGGGAGGACTTTTATGTCGACGTTTTCTATCGAAATTTTGGTATCATTTTGTAGGGTCTTTTGTAGGGTCTTGAGTGGTCTTTACTATAGCGGTACAACTTTCGGTTAGTTTTGAGTTCGAGATACAAGGGCGGTCTAACGTTCTCAAAAAGGCCGGAATAAAATGGCAAAGCTGAGGTTTGAAATTTCAAAAGCCAAACTTCCTGAAGGTAATCAGTTGGAAGAGAAGCGATAATAAAAGTGTATTTACGTATGAATAAACACGAATTGCATTTTGAATCAGTAATGACACTTCAATAAAAACACTCAATCATATGATGTGGTGAATAATCCAAATAACAATTAATTTCATGTGAATGAGCTTTTTTTATTGAGCATCTTAGAATTAAATTATAGTTCCTAGGGTATCCTAAGTTCTAGAACAAGTCTCAACATTTCCTAAATCTTGAATCCAAAAAGCCAACCATGAACAACGGAAAGGAGCCACAAACATCTCTGTGTTTAGACTCTGAATCTCTCTACTATATAAAAAAAGAGTTGCTATCAACTAAGTTTTGAATCGAAAAAATTCCTCTGAAGTGAAGCCAAGTCCATCTCAGATTTCTTTTGTGGCTTTTGCTTGGCAGTGAGACTTTCCATGGTTTAATTTTTTTGTCCAATTCCTCTAGATTAGTAGGTGGGGATTTTTCGAGCCTATTGACTAGCATACACACAGATCCCTATACACATCCTAGATTACAAGAGCTGGTTTTCCTCTATTAAAAAGTGAGTGGTGGTGGTGGTATTTTGGAAGAGGATGAGGAAGAGGTGATAGATCATTGGGAGACATGCGGGAGATTTACGAGGAGTCTGCTGGACTCACAGAATTTGCTTAAGAAAGGGATTTTGGAATAAACGAGTGGATATTTATGTAAGCGTATTTATCTTCCCTCTCTCACTCCTCGTCCTACAGAGAATTTCAATGAATCACCCCGTACACTTATTTTCAAAATCCATCCTCACGCAGCAGCCCAAACAATGCAGTAATGCCCTGGTGAGGAAAATACTGCCACTGACTCCCAAGCACAAAGACGTACTCTCCAACAACCAAAAGTTGGTAGACTGAAAATTTTATAACTTTAAACCAGCTGGAATTTCCGGGGAATAAGAATTTCTTGAGAAACGGGTAGAAATATATTCGGGGAATTGCTCAAAGCTTCTTCGGCTTACACTCTTTCTTTCACGGCAGATATTGTGGAGGTCAACTACAGGCCTTTCTCCCTTATCCGCCTCTCAGGGATTCTGTTCCAGGACGTATTGTGACCTCTGGAACTAAATGAACGGGATTTATGAAACTCGATTGATCTGAAGAGACACGAAATTACTTCTACTGTTGCAATATCTAAGATATTATGGAAGTAAAAAACAGTGCGGGTCACTTTGAAATGCGGCGAGATGGAATAGCATAAGGATGTAGGTGTTGATACTGCCTAGGAGAGGGGAAGACGGTGGAGAATGTAGAAGCTATTAGGCGGTAACAGAGGAGATGGAGAGTCCATAACTTAGTTTGTTAGGGAGTTCAGTCGAAGGATAAAATACGAGCTCTTCTCAGACATTTGGAAGTGTAAGACGAATGGCGGAAAAGGTCCGTGAGATTGATGGCCAAAGTTTAATCGAAGATGGGAATTCATGCCCTCCATCCTCAATCCACTCCAGAGAACGCGAGAAATCTTTTCAAACAAGCCCGAGGATATATATAAGATACCCGGGT
Organism: Agrenia bidenticulata; assembly: GCA_034694785.1. Taxonomy (NCBI): domain Eukaryota; kingdom Metazoa; phylum Arthropoda; class Collembola; order Entomobryomorpha; family Isotomidae; genus Agrenia; species Agrenia bidenticulata. The sequence continues at coordinate 25,723 of JAQFYM010000008.1, read as the reverse complement.
ATTAGACTCCCACATAACTCTATATAATACCCGGGTGGTGTGTCTATCAGTAATATATCCAGCTAAGTTTACCACTCTGGGTTCCAATGCTTGTGGAACTACTAGCCGAACTTTCAAAGCGATTCACACGGATTGAGTCGACCCCAAGTTCACCTTTTTCAGCTCATTTTTCTTCCCCAAAAAGCGGGTATTACATCGAACCAATCTAGCCAGGTTCTTTAGGACGGATACCCGGGTATTACTTACCCGTGATAGGGAGAGAGAGAGAGGATTTCCTTTTCTTGGATGAATTTAATGAATGGTTCAAGTTCAACTGAAAGCCTTAATTTTTCGCTAACTCTGCGCTATTTCCACCAGCTTCTTCTTCATAAATTTATCTCTTTTTTTATCCGTATATCCCCATATAGCTAAAGAGCCTAGTGGTGGAGGCTACCCGGGATTTATCGGTTTTCGTTTTACCCGGATTTTTTAACTTTTTTTCCAAAGGGATTTTTTTGTTAGCTATGGGTAACTCGGGTAACTCTAACTGCGTGTATTTGCATATGGGCGAAACGACTTGGATGGTGGATGCCAAAATACCCGGATTCGGGCATTTCATCTTTTGCTTTCTGCTGGAAGAGACAAGGGGAAGAGTTATGTAGCATTAATGCAAGCATGGAAGCGTGTGCTTTGAAAACAACTCTGCTGGCCATGAGGACCCAGCCCGCGGGTTTAGTCCTCCCGAAGTCATGCGGGTATTCTAGTGAGTCTTGAAGGGTTGTGAGGGCATTGCGGGTTGTAGTTTAGCTGCGGGCTGATGATAAGGCTCAGCAGTATAATGTAACTAATGCGTTTCTCATATGCAAGTGAAATGAGGAAGGAAGGAAGGTCGTAATGTATTTTAGATTAATATTAGCCTGAAGAGTAGCTCCTTGATTACAAAATCGATATCTCATGTCTCCTTTTACCCGTAACCGAGTAGTCTAGAGCCCCGAAAGGCCTTAAATCTTACTAAACTGGAAAGAATCCGGGTTGTCTTCAACAATGCATGAACTAATCAAACTACCGGGGAGCATACAAAGTGAATTATGACTCAAAATGAGCTATTGATTCATTTATCAGGGGAAAGCTAGAGCTTGTACTCGTATGAGTACAATGTGCCATAAAGTAGCTTTACTTTTCAAAGATATTTTGCCATGTTTTGCTGGGTGGTTACAGGCTTTGAACAAATGTTTTATACTCCAACTCAATCAATAAATATACAGAATATAAAATTACAAGAAAATGATTTTAAACTCAAACACAAAAAATGTATTCGAAATTTCAAAATCTTATCGAAATAATATGCAGAAATGATAGAAATATAGAAATTTAAACGTACTCCTAAGCCCGGCTATCCCCAAAACCGAATCGGAGTCTAAATAATCCAGTTAGATAATAAATGAAAAATATTCCATCCCAGATTCATTCAGAATCTCCGAGATTCTCGAAGGTGTCTCGTTTAGATTATACGATACCCTCTCGTCTGTGTTGGTGGACACTGAAGAGGGTAATTTGGCTGAGGTTAGTGATCCAGTAATTTACGATTACGTGGCTTTCTGTATAGATATATATTTTTTATTTTGTTTACAAGATTGAATGAGGAAATTATTGAATGACTCAAGCAATAGGATGTAGTAGTAGTATTAGTAGGCAGAAAGAGAGAGAGAGAGAGTATAGTTAAGAGTCTGCTAAGGATGCGTGTTGGGCTAGGTCAGACCCGCCTAATGGGCTTGTTAATTGCCTCGTTTGGGTTAAATAGCCACCACTTGTGTAGACTGTTCCATTTTTTTAATGGGCCTTATATTATCATTATTGTTATTGCGGGATTCATTCATTCAACCACACTTGGCATCAGCTATACAAATACAGTCTATACCAGAGACTCGTATATTCTTCCTTTATCAATCATTGTTATTTTATTGGGATGACCTTGACCTCTCCAACTTATCTTTTCGTTCAATTAGTGACAAGTTACTATTAGAGGCTTGAATTCGGAATTGGTATGCTGAGCTTGTAGGGTGACCTTATGCTCACACCCGTGCCAACTATCGTTAGCCTGAGTACAGTTGGATTGTAAATTGTATGAAAGATGAAGCCGTCGTGAGAATAGGTTTTAAACTTTCAGTTTCTAAAAATCATGCCATTATAACGTAATTGAAGTCATACTTATCATTTAAAATGAGAGCACTCTCCGAGATGATCTCAAGATCCCAAAAGCAGTTAGTAATTTTGAATGCCTATAGAAGCAACTAAATCCTCATCTCAAGATTTATGCTCCCTCGCAAATTAATAAATGAAGCTCGGGTGGAACTGCAGAGAGAGAGAGAGAGTCTCCTACTGTCTTCTCTCGGCTTAAAATGTGTAGCCAAGGTGTTGTGCTCAATGTAGAAGAGTAGGAACTAAGTCTTCTACCCGGCGTTCCGAGAATAGTTTATTTTGTTTAGAAACTTCAAAAGACTTAACCGCTTGTTATTGTTTGCTCCATAATTTATGATCCAACAACTGCATAGTCCTAAACCTCTCTCTAGTACATCCAACATCCATCCACCTTCATATCTCCGACCTCCTCTTGGCCCTTCCAGCACGTTCCAAAACCCTTTCCATAGCCAAATACCAAAGATTCTACTCCACACTAGTCCTCATGCACTTATAGAAATCGGACCGGTGTGTGTAGAGCACAGGAATTTGCCTTATGCTATTCGTATATAAGAATCTGAATATTGTCTAATCTATATAAAAAAAGCTACTACAACTACATACTAAAAGTAAAAGGGAGATTGAAGAGTCTCTCTGTGAGGACGTTGCGAATTCCCTCTAGCTTGTTGTATATTACCGAGGATATAATTCTTATATCTGTTTGTTCATGCCGTTTTTAACGAAAGATTTAACGATGTGTTTGTATTGAGTTTGAATTTTTTTTTTCTTGTATTTTCTTGTAGGAAGCTCTCTGGCTTTGGTTCGGAACGAGCTTGAAAGGCGTTTTTTTCTCGTCTCTACTTTTCGTGGAGGAAGAGAGAGGGAAGAAATCGATCTTGGAGGAGAAGAAGAAGAAGAAGAAGGGAGCCATAAATCCTACGGCTTGTGAATAAAGCATCCAATGACGGGATTCTAGATTCCAGATCCTAACATCCACCATGGCCTGAGTGCCACTGCCAGTATTGCCATGGGCGAAGCATACGAAGAGAGAGAGAGAGTTTTTTTTATTATGGACATGTGTAGGGAGTCGGGAGGTTTTTGGGGTTGTGTTCTAGAAATGTGGAGTGTAGGTTAAATTTAGTGTAAATGTAATTTGATCAGTAGATCAAAAATCGTCTTTAAGCAACTATTTAATATTTCAAATAATAAAGAAATTCGGTATTTTGCATTATGGCTTGAAAATTATGAACCAATGCAAATCACAGATTCAAATTACTTTTGACCAGATAAAAAGAAACGAGTTCTTCAAAATCTGTTAAATACAAATGCAGGCTATATATTTTCAATCTAGTAAAACAAATAAACTAATCAGAGTACTTGAAACCATCCATTCGATATGAATAACTTGTATATAATCACTTAAAATAAAATAGACATGAAACTATAAAAAATCCAAAGTCAAAGCTAGCCTACTCATATTCCATCTAAAACAGTTAGGAGGAATCTTCAAGCTTCTTCATGTTTCGTTTCAGGGGGAGGGGGTGGCATTTCTCATGGAATTTTAATCTAATAAATAAATCATTCATTTCGTTACAATTCCCACTTTCTTCATTCACATTTCTGAGAAAGTAAAACTTGCCACTTGGTTGATTTCCTCCCACCAACTCCGGTCCTCCAAAAACTTGCAGCTCATTCCAACTTGGCTCAAGTATGAACACAAAGTTTCCTCACTCTCTCTCTCAGAGCTTTCAGAAACTTTCCAAGAATACTTTGGAAAGAGAGGGGAAAGCCTTTTAGATTCCTACGTACAAAATGCATGGACCCATCCTCACCCACTCGTTCATTCATGAAGGTCCGATCATAAATCTTCTTACAAGTTGCCCAGGTTCTTTTTGTATCTCAAATCCCCGCATATTAACTCACCTCTCGAATTGAAACTACAGATATCAAGTCACACTGGTCCTGAAGGCATTAGCCTCACAACGAAGCTGAGAAAACCCAAGTCTTCAAAAGTACATCAGAAGGGAATTAAGTGCCTTCAAGTACGTACCTTTAAGATTGAGGTCATTTATGGATGAACCCTTAAATATACAAGAGAGAGAGAAAGGAGCTAATAAAGTAAACTTTTTGAGAGTTGGGACTGAGTCACCCGGGATTTCAATAAATTGCTACCCGATAAATCCTTCTCCACACACATTCCTCAGACATGAATATAAAAAAAATTTCCACCCACTATTATTAACTTGGGGAACTTTTCAGGGGACGTCGTATCTGAAACACGGACTGTTAACAGCTCTCACAGTGTTGTTCTAGTACGTGGAGTGACCTATGACCCCCTACAGAGAGGAAATGTAAGTTGTGAGTCTTTATTGAAATTATTGGCAAGTTTGAGTGGCTTATTAATATTATGCATGTGTAGTAGCTATAAAAATTCATTTACTGTTGGTTTAGAGTTTGTATGGAATATTTGTCTGAAAGAGAGTGCAATACTTTAAAGAATTGGGAATATTTTTATTAAGAATAAAAATGGAATGATTTCCGTGCTAATATTAATATTATTGAACGTAATTCGTTACCTCTACTAGATGAATTCTATGATCAATGTTTATGAAGGATAAAAAAACCTAAGGAAACCCTCATGTCTATTCTACCCGAATTACATGTATAAAATAATTCTAACCCCTGACATTTTTTAACATTTTTCAGATAAGATGCGGGTAGCATCGATCCCTTATAAATCAGCAACCTCCGTTCAAGGACTATAGTTCAATGTCTCATCCCAGTCACCACACTCTCAAGCCCAAGTCCAATATCCAAACACCATTACAGACACATTCATAAACATACTACTAACAAGGGTCAAGGGTCGCAGATGAAGCAATTCAGAAGGTTAAAAACAATTTCGGTAATGGTAATAGCCCTGTCCCATTTCTTTTATTGTCTTAAAAAATCCAACTTAACTTACAGGTGACGAATTCTTAGCAACTCTGTCCTCCTAGTATAATTTAATATCAAATCTCAAGAAGCTCAAAGTTAGAGGTAGAGGTGATTTTTTTTTAAATCGTAAATAAATAAATTTGTGTTTGTAATATCAAAGTTAAAAAAAAACTTTCCCTCTCTCTCTTGCAGAAGGAGATGGATAAAATCTTGTTTTCAAAAGACAGAGGAGCCCTCCATAAGGGATTGTGCTGGTGTATAAGAAAATGTTGTAAAATCCCCGGAAGATGATCCAATACGGTTCAAGTAATAAAACTAAAGTAAAAGTGCAATAAAATGATCAAAGGTCATAAACTAGAAATAATCTCTCCCTTCTCCTTCCATCTCCGTAGCTTAAGCCTCCCATTCACTCTGAGCAACCACGAGCAGACTCGACTAGTACAAAGTTATAGGGACGGATAGACTTTGCCACAAAATGAGGTAACAATTCTATAAGGAAACCATATGCCAAAGTATCTCATCCTAACAAGAAATATATATTTACTACTTTACTAGAGCATATAGCAACTAGCTTTCATAGCTTTCAAAGAGAGGGTAAAAAAATTATCTTAAAGACGGGGGGGGAACTAACCTTGCCCTTTTGGAGTTTTTGGTAGTATTGAACCTTGTTGGTCATTATGTCACCTTGGCCAGAGTTGAGGAATCAGCTCATAAAAAATGACAATAAATGAAAATAAAAGTCTTCGTTTTTATAGAAATGAGGGTAGATTGGGTTTAAAATCATTTTTGACCTTTTTCTGTTGGGTCCTTAAGGAAGTATTCTACCTACCTGTCAGTCTTGAGGATTTTACTTGCGTTTTTTAAGCCAGGCTTTTTTTTTACATTTTATTATTATTTTGTTAAAAAAGGAGCCCTGAGGTCAACAATGGATTTTTATAGACGGGAGTCATAAACCAGGAAGTAGGAAAGTGAGAGTCCCTTCCTAAAATTAGAGCTGTGTTTTTTAAACGACTTTTTTAAGGGCTCTCCCTTCACTTTATTGCCTCGTGCTTTTGTTCCTATTTTTACGATACGGCTATTTGCTCTAGCTTTGAACTTTTTAAAAAACAAACTACATAATAAACTAAAGCGTTTCCTTAAATATTCCGAACGATCCCCCAAGGACTGTATTTTTTCCAAGGATTTGATGTCACCTCATCAAGCCAGTCTGTCATTCATCTCGGAGAAGGAAGAGCTTGTCTTGAGTTTGACCTGGAGTTTTGGATTTTCTGATTCCAAATAATTGGCTGGGAAAAAATTCCAAAAGCTATTTCATCCAATTACTTGAAGCTATTTATAGAGAGAAAGTCCGAGTGCAATTGTAATCGTCATAATTTATTTAGCCAGTGTGTGGACTGGGGAGCCGAGTTTTGTGAGTACCTATTTGTAATTGATTAATCGAGGGGATGTAATAGCTCGTGGTGTAATGTGTAATGCAATCCTGCTAATAGATTGATAATATAATGCACTCTCTGTGTATGCTCGGGTGATAAAAGGCAGTGTGGGTGAATGAATTAAGGGACTGCATAGGAAAATACTTCACTTCTTGAGAGAGAGAAAAGTAATTGAAAATGTAATTGCAAAGTTTGTGAAGAGGGTGTTGTTCTCTTTATTTTAATTGGCTCAATGCTCTTGACCACGCCATGTGGTAATTGGATTGAATGGATCTTTTAAAAGAGGTAAGCTCAAGGGTCCTCCTCAATATTTACTTATTCTCTAATCAGTGGGAAAAAATAATTGCAAATCCGATAGATAAATATAAACTAAATATCTCCAGTTCGTCATTGGTTTGGTGTGGATTTTTTGGGGAAAAAATTGCGAATTTCTGACTGGTGGGCACTTTTAAATTTTGATTCTATCCTGAGTTGTCCCAATGGTTTTAAAAGACTATTCATACAAGAATATAGTAAGAGCCAATAAGGTTCAACCCGTTTATATACGTGTGTTTTTGTGACGTAGGTAGATGTGGATTTATATTAGGAGGAGTTGGATATGTGAGGGAAATGTGTGTAATCGCACGAGTGCCTTTCTTGATAAGAATTGTCTCTGAAAAAGTCCTTAGCCCTCTCTGTCCAATTATTTTGCCATTTTGGGAATAAAAATCCCTTTTTCTGAGCATCCCCGTATAATTTTAATGCCTTGGGATGACAAGTGATCCGTGAGATCGTTTTTTATTTCTCCTGGCCCTCTCCTCTTCTTTTTCCAATGCAAGGACAATGAGCTCAAAGTTTTACACACACGGAGAAATCGTTTTGCGTCATGATTTTCCACAATTACTACACCAACTTCAAGGATCCACTTTGAGATGAACATTTCAGATGATTGGATCTAAAAAAAATCCTCTCCTCAAATTGAGTTCAAGTTAATTTAGCTGAATTAACTCTAACACCCCTAGTTTAGTTACAACTTACCGTTTTTGTTAAATTAATTCGCAACAAATTCATGGGACAAGTACTACACAAGATTAAACATCTTAATTGTCATTCAAACCTTATCTAACCTTAAGGATCCGATTACATTTATCTGCAACCCCTTGCCCCCTCGGCCTAATGAATAAAAACAAAGGATGAGGAACTCTCAAGAAAGAGAGGATGGAGCTAAGAGAAAGGCTTGTATTTAGAATCTCCTACTGGTTTTAAGTATTTTATTTGTAGGGAGTGTATATCTCAAGTGTGTTTGGTATTAGACGGGTAGTCCTGGGTTGTCGGTAGTTGTGTAGGTAGTTTAAGTTGGTTGAGTGGGAAAGGGAATAAAATACCCGTTTTGTTGGTCACGGAGTAATGCCTTTATGGCCGTCTTGGGTGAAATAAAGAAAATGAAAGTCTGTAGTCACACACTTGTAGATGTTCCTTCCGCCAACTAGAGGCAAAGTCCACGGAGGAAAAACCACTTCCAAATCACAAACTAAATGACTTTTTTCAAAAAAACACAATCACGTCCCACCCCTCGACTCAGGACATAATTGCTTTTTCAAGGAAACTATCCGGGTCCAAGGCCCGACCGGGTCCACCAAACAGGCCCTGGGTATCCTCTTACTACTAACCCGGGCTTTTGAGAGAGAGAGAGAGAGATAGGCAAGACGGAGTCAGATTTATTATCTCGGGGACAAGGATCTGGATTATCATCTGGATGATCCGGTTTCTTTCTAAAGATTGTAATCCATTTTATTTGAGCGCAGAAATAAATAATTAGCCACCCTTGGCTTGTAAGTTGGAATTAGCGGGGGAAGTTTTTGAGACAAGTTTGCAACGGGATTTTTTGAGTTCATCATCCTGAAGCCGGGTTTAATATTTTTTATTAGCTTATATATATACCGTATATTATCAGATGTCATCACGATTGAGGTAATTGTAAACTACAACTATGAAATCGAAATCTGTGGTATAATTAATAAACTGGTAAAAATAAAAATCTCCAACTTAGCTTAAGCTTAATGAACGCATCCGAATCCTCCGTAGGTAAATTAGCATAAAAGAAGAAGGTGCGTGGACAGAAGATAGGGAAAGCGTAGGGATACATGAAAGTGTATGGTATGAGAGGGGGATTTGAGCCCAATAGAAATAGAGACGAGGAACGGCAACTCCGACACCTCCACATGCGATTGTTGACGAGTGTGAAGGTAGGCGTCCCCTATCCATACAACCCGAATTCCATTCCCTTTCCATTAGTTCCCTCCAACAAATCCAATGGCAGCACTCCGACTTTGGAAATAAACCCGGGCATTATTACAACTCTACTGGAATCCTATGTACACTTACTAGCTATGAGTATCTTCTTTATCTATTTCGAATCTTATCAAGTTTTTAATGCTTGAGATACTATTTTTAAATATCAACGTCAAATGATTCCGGACTTACGGTCACATGCATAATGCTGAGTTAAGTGTGCCCTCTCCCTTATCCCGATTTTAATTCGATTGGCCTACGTGTGAGAGCACCTTCAGCCTTTTTGATATGGTACTTAATCTCCTTCACTGAGAGTTTGGATTTTAAAAGCCAGTTAGTGCATGTTTGATTAGCTGACCATTGGGACAAAATTTGTAAGATTTTCAGGAAAGTTCATCGTTTAAAATGTTTATGAATGATGCATGAGAAATATGTGTATGGAAAATGGATGGAGATGCGTAAATAAAGGTCATAGAAATCGTCGGGAGATCCTTTGTGAAAATTTTTCAAAATTTAATGAAAATGAAATCAGACATTAAAGAGTCGATTCACATTTCACAATACAATAGTGTAATTACCGGACTACCTAGTAGAGATAATTATTATGCACAAGTGTTATTATTACTATTATGTTTTGTGGTTATTATTAATCATCGTATTTAATCCTCCAGTAGATCTTATATTACTCTAACCTCCTTTACACTTTTCATTTAAAACTAAGTTAACTCTACCAGTATGGGTTTACGTATACTCATCATCATCATCATCATCTTATCCATGACATTCCTAAGCTTACTTATCTCCTTGTTCACTATTCACAATAATCCGAGATTGCATAAGGTATTTTCTATATAATATCCCATAACATTATACAACAAGTGAAGCCGGGAGAAGATCGCACAAAACGAATCATAAATATATCACTACCAACTAGAATTACAAAACTCAACGATTTGCAATTAATATTAAAAACTCATAGGCTAGTGAATGAATACATTTAAAATAAATGTATAAATAAAATTAATGTTTGAGAACGTTGCTCGTATACGCAAGTCTTGTTGTATTTTATATCATCAGCCTCCTACCAACAACTTCATCATCATAGAGTAGCAGTGGCCTTTTTTTAATAGTTAACTCAAAGTTGCAAGTTCGCATATCTCATTGTTTGTTTGTGTTCACACAAGTACAGTTCCCTTCCACTTGTACGGGTGATTAAGTCATCCTTAATTAATTAGTTAGCTAATTAGCAATTAAGGACTGAGAGGTTCCTTGTACACACACATACAGAGGTATTGGTTTCCTTTGCAAATTTTTCTCTCTCTTGGTTGCAATTGGTATACACGCGTTTCTCTTTGTAGGTCTGGGATGAAAGTATATGTCGGGGGGACGTATGGGCTAATATGAATTAAGTCCTTGTAGCCTAGTTGTATACACAATAGTAGGAGCAGCAGCGATTGTTAATTGTAATTAAATAGCTAATCTTTAATTAACAACTAATGATTATCTAATCCCTTGCCGTTCATAGCGACATAAATATATTTACATCCTCTGTTATCAAATAATAGTAAGCAGACTTTAGCAGACAGGGTGAAAAGAATTGTCGGAGCTCGTTTGTTTGGTTTAAAAAAATCGGGTGGGATTTTAAAATCAGTGGTGGTTGAAATGTTTAAAACTGCGTCTCTTCAAATAATTGTTGGTTAAAGCTGGAGAGGCCAGTTGGAGAGTTAAAATTTAGATTTGACACTTGCCATCAGTAGATTTATTTTTTGAACGAATGGGAAATAGCAGAATATATTTGGATACTTGTCTAAAACTTAAAAGAAAATATTGCCCCTCAGAATTCGGTGTTTCGTTTCACGACATAAATATGGAGATGACTGATTGATAATTAAACTTTTTTTTTTAATCTTGGGTAATTAACTCATCATAATAATATGGCTCTAGTACGTTCGAGAAAAATTAATCCGGTTCGAGTTTATATAAAAGAGCAAAGCTAAATTAATTCGATTTGTTTTGGTGAATTGCAACAAGTTTATACTACCGGAGATTTCACGCTTTTGTGGCTTCTTTCCTTTGGGATTCTTCACTCTACTATTTCATATCCTGATTTACATACTTTGGAACATTTAAATTTTGAAACTTCCTTGAAATTCTTTAATAGATTTTTAAAACGTGAAATCACCCGTTCCGTTAAACACAAAAAATTCTTTAAAGAATCCCAAGTTGTCAAAACTCTTTAGAAAAAAACTTGGATCGTTTCAAATTTATAAACTCACTGACAATGCCTAATTAATAAAACCTCATCTCGTATACAATGATTCGCACAAAGCATGAAATCCCCCCATCAGCTCCTTCCTACCTCTCACATTTCCAAGAACTAACTTTCATCAATCTCATAACAACTCATCATGAACTACAAATACAATTACAATCAAATCAGACCAATCACCTACTCTCTCATTTGTGAACTAACTAATTAAAGCGATAAAAGCATCGTATTCCTTGCATAACAACAATATATAGAATATATATATATATATTATATATACACATATACTTATCATCTAGGATAGAGCTATGTAATTTAATAATACTCGTACATCGTACTTGCTGTTCAATCTAGAGGTAAGTGGATGTTGAGAGACACAGACTGCACTTTGAACCTAGCGGCTACAAGGGAGACTTAAATAATGACACGACAATCAGTTGGGGTTACCCACGAGTTGTGTTATTATTTAAGCCCCCCTTGAAACAATGAGAGCCCGGGGGCAGAGTTTAAAATTCTAGTAGGACAGCAAGCTACATATTAACGGTTGGCTACACACACGGGTCTTTAGATATTATTAACATTTTGCAAGTACTTTCCAATTAATTACAATTATTGGATTAATTACCTTTGTAATTAATACGTATACTGAGTTTTTCACTATCATCATCCTCCTCCTCCACCTCCTCACTAATAGCTACAAGTAATTTCTAATAGTAACTGGCATTTTGTTTTTTTCTTAAGTAAATAGTATTCACATTTTTTTTCTTAGAAAGGTTAAATACGGAGAGAGGAAAACTTTAATTGTAAGTTCCAAAAATTACCGGGGGATTTTCATCTGCAATAGGTTAGAGTTGTAGGTTATAGATTTTTTATTTTTTTTAAACTTTTAAAATGTCCGAATAAAATAAAATCTCAGAACAATTGACTGGGAAAAGAAATTTGGAAATTAACTCACACACGCATAACCTTCTTTTTTCAAAGTATTTAGATTTAAATCCCCCCATCCGCTTAGGTATACATAGATGTGTGAATGTAATTGCAATTAGGTATATAACTGTAATTGTAATTGTAGTAATTAAACTTTGCTCGTCTAAATCGTATAATTCTCATCGTATACTGTTTCTTGGTTTTTGGTTTATCATTAAGTAATTTCTTAAACGTTATGGTGGGTTTTTGGATTTTCATTCCCTTCCAATTTCTTTGTCCATGTTTTTTGGGAATAAAAATTAAATCTCTTCTCGTTGAACTTGAACTCAACTCAAAAGTAACTTGCGAATCTCTTTCACATCCGCCGACGTTGCAAAATCTTTCCCTTCCGAGATTCCTTCAGCCTTGAGTAGTTACTTCCATTCCCTTTGTAGTCCCTTAAACGTCCACAAGATTTACAACCTATAAAACAAGACAAAGTAAACACAATTTTATTACTCAGCTCACAGGTTCAAAAGTCAAGTCCGTTTAATAAGCTTTTTATTCTTATCCTTAAAAAATAAAAGTGAAACTTGTCTCTATTCAACAATTCCTTCCTCAAACCCTCGTCAACCCTTAAAGATGCTCCCTTCAAGGGATCACACACTTTTGCCAAGGCACTTTTTTATATACTTTTATGACTTTTCCCAACTTATCCTTCACCAAGAGGGTCTGAAACTTTTCTAAATCCTCTTAAAAAAAGGCTCTTCAGTCAAACTTTGAAATGCATTTATTTCTAATCCCCTACAGAGCAAAATGCATTCTCCACATTACTGCATCCTCCACCTCGTCAGAGAAGAGGAGGACCCCAACGACCACGTAATCTGTAGCCCTCCGCTCGAGTCCTCGGTGTCGTTGAAACTCTTAATTTCGATACCTTTTTAAGCACCGTATATCACTCACCCCGTCATCAAGTCTCAGTCCTATCTCGTTTCTCAAAACAGTTGGTCCATATACGACCCTGTTTTCGGCCCAAAGTGGCTCCTACTAAACAACTCGTAAACTATTCCTCTTCTCAATCTCTTTGTGGTGTCTCTTCCCGGCCACAGATTTATTCCGTTCTACATTTTGCATGAAGAATTTGAGAGACTTGATGACTTTGATTGGACTTGAATGATGTGCTTATGCTAATGAAAGGGTTCAAGAATAAGAGGTGGTGGAATTTGTAGGGATTAAAAAAATTTCGCAAATGTTGAGGATAGAGGAATTCTCTAAGGGTTATTTTTCATGAATGGGTTAGTGTGGACATGAGCGTGTAGTGGATAAGGAGGAGGCTGGGTAAGTGTTCATTTAACAACTTGTTTACATAGTCAATCAAGTTTATAGGCAGTAAAAGTGCAACTCGGAGAGATAAAGGAGACATTCACTTTTATGAGACTTTGAGGTTTCCCATTTTACTATAGACAACATAACCCCCACTGCCATCCTCCTAGCTTTGCTAAACTCTCTCGCTCTCTAGTCTCTAACCTTAGTGTGTGTGTGTGTGTGTAGATGCATAAATGGGCCAATTTGGACCCCAACTACTTACTTGTTCCCTATGTGGCTAGGACAAAGTGCAAATTTGCAAATAATAATCATATCAGTTATATCTGCTGGCTGAGCCCTTTTTTAAAGGTCGGGTGGGTTGGAGTTTACACGAGTTTGTGGTAAAGGGGCTTCTAGGGGATGGAAGGAATTTGTTTCCCCTGATTTTTCGAAAATATTTGAATTTTACGGGTATTTGGGAAATTTTGAAAATCCTCTAGGGCGTAGGATTAAAAAGAAATCACTGCCACTAGATTCGCTGCTTCAATTCCTTACATACGAAGGCGTTGATGGATCTCGAATAGCTCAAGTCCCTCGTCCTCTCCGGGATTCTATTTTTATGAACCCGATAGTCCAAGCCTGATAGGCTCTGAACTTTGAAATCCTGAAAAAGTCATGGCATTTACCATTCGGGCAAACAAAGACTAGCCACATGGTAAACTTTTGGACAATGGGCAAGAAATGGCAAACTCGGCTACTTTAGACACATAAAAGAGCTGGCTATAAACTCCAATGTCCTACAACTTCATCCCCTTACATAGTTTTGATATCAAAAGATGACTCATGCGATATTAAAAATAAAAATGAATTTAAACTTTTAAAATGCTCACCTTGTAAAATACGTTGGAGGCGATTCCGGTGAGATTGGTGGTGAATGTCGTTGAATATAAATGAGTAGAGGAGTCCAGGTTGGAACTTAAGAAGAAGGTATTTACGTTTTTAAAAAAACGAGGTGATGTTGAGAGGATGATAAGAAGAGGATTGGGGTTGGATTTGGATAAATGATTGACAAGTGTGGACTTTATAGGTTTGATAAAGTTTGAAGTATAATATTTGAATAATAATTAATTGAGGATTTTGTTTAGTTGCCGGGGTCATTATGTCCTCCTACATTTTGGCCTCCGAGGTTGATGCCCACTTTGGCAGCTTGGGCTTGTTTCTCTTGTTCATTCAATTCCTTAATTGCCTGGATCTCCTTCTTCAACTTCATGCGACGATTTTGGAACCAGATTTTGATTTGTCGTTCGGTGAGACACAGAGCATGGGCCATTTCGATTCGTCTCCTCCGGGTCAAGTAGTGGTTCGTGTGGAACTCCTTCTCCAGTTCAAGAGTTTGGTATCGAGTGTACGTCTGACGACCTCGCCGTCTCAGTCCGTTTGCACCTGACCAATGATAGAGGACAATTTATGAGTTCTGCACTTTTTTTTAGCATATTTTGATATTTTGAAGCATATTTTCAACATTTCAGGCATACTTATCGAGCAAGGGGGAAGGGGTGCTAAGAATATTGGAACTTTAAAAAAAATAAGGATAAGATGATAACGATTTATAAAAATTAAAATAGTTAACAAATGTTTAAATATTTTTTGATTGTCTGCTGGTTCAATTAAATTATATTTTGAGTAGAGAGTGTCGGTGGAATTTATTTAAATGATTTGTAGTCGTCCTGTAGAAATTACTTTAAAGCATTTAATTATAAATGCAGAAGATCTGACTCCTCCAAAAACCCATGAGTGTGTACAATTGACAACGCTAAAGATTTTAAACTCCCAATCATCTATGAGCGTTTACAAGCTAGATGAAATAGCGAAGTTATAAATTTGAACATGCTATAATTTACTGATGGCATATTCTATGAAATAGTAGCTACACGGAAACCCAAGGAAGTTCTATATTTATCCTTACATTTTTTCGAAATCCAGGCCAGTTTAACCGATGAGATGATTAAGTCATTTTGCCAATCGCAAACACCAATAGTTTTCCAGGGTCAT
Organism: Agrenia bidenticulata; assembly: GCA_034694785.1. NCBI lineage: Eukaryota > Metazoa > Arthropoda > Collembola > Entomobryomorpha > Isotomidae > Agrenia > Agrenia bidenticulata. The sequence continues at coordinate 10,393 of JAQFYM010000008.1, read as the reverse complement.
TTAATGCAATTCTTTTTCATGGTTTGAAACGTAAGGGTTCCACTGCAATTGCAATTGAAGGATCCACATCTTCACATAATCTTTGCAATACTGGCCAAATAATTCCGCTTAAGAAGACTTATGAAAGTAAGTGAAAACGCCCGTCCCTTTCAGCCCAAGTTTAAACATCAATCTTACTAGCACAAGTTCCCTTGAAGAATACAAACGTAAAGGAAAACCCTCTCCAAGCAAATCCAATAACTAGAATGGAAAAGAAAAATTGTGTACACAAATCCCATGAGATAAGCCCTCCTCTTTCTCCTACCCGGTTCAATTTCATTTCCATCTTAATCCGAAATCGGATTGGGATGGAAATGCGGGTAAATGCGTGCATGCAATTCAAGGGAGAAAGGGCCCATCCATCTCCTTATCCCCGGGCCTTGTACTCCAATTCTTGCTATCTTGTCTCCTTCCTCTTCTGATTTATCTCCTTCCTTCTCCAAGGATTTACTAGTCTAATTTATTAATGTCTCTCCTACCCGGTCATTCTCCATTATCTCTCTAAACTATGTACTGCGCTACCCGGGTATTTTAGCCGGGTAGTCCCCACACAAAAACAAAGCAATCCATCTCATTCCTACGCCTAGGAGTTTGTACACACAGCCCCGACGTCCTTTATTGAAGGATGGGAATTGACATAATTAATTTACGAGCCTTGTACACAACCGACTTGGATTATTTTCCCCGATACAACCATCTCCTTTTGTATTGACTCCGCGGAAAGCCCGGCTTCCGTTCGGGGGGTATGAACAACTCAAAGAATTCGGGATTAAGGTAGATATTCAATATTGCTTAGTAGATTAAGTAAGTACAATAAGTGCATGTTCGGAGGTGATTAAGAGAATACCCGGGGTAGTCTCTGCTGGGTTCTAAGGCGGGTGATATAGCGGGTATTTCATGTAAAGGAGCCACAACAACTCAATTAGACGGATTTTATGCCCATTGGGCTTCTATCAATGATAACATGGTGGATTTTAGATTCGGGATTCCAATAGTCGTGGGTAATCCGTCTCTTCGTTTCGGTTGTCGGGCTTTTCGGGTAAATTATTATCCTCAAGGCTGAGGCTTTTGTGCTCTTTTGCGAGTGTAGACATTATAGTTTGGGATTTATAGCCTTTTCATCCCTCTATCTCTCTCTGTCTCTATAGTTGTGTGTAATCTATATATATATAGATTAAGTTAGTATAGAGATATAATACCCGGGTAGTCTTTAGGTCGTTAGATGCGGCTAATCCGAGGAATCGTAAAATAATATAAAAGTTAGTGTTTTTAGAAAAGGCCAGGCCAGGGCGTGACAAGTGAGGAATAAATTATCCCTCTCCTAGTCCCGTAGTACTTGCTGGATTTCCTGGATATAAAAAGTTGTCCTCCGAGTTGGATGAGTTAGGACTTAGTTGAGCAAGTGGCGGAGAGGGTTGTGGATTTAAGGACTTGGAAAAGGAGTTTATAACGGTGGGTTGGGTATAAATTGGTCGAGGCGGAGACGACACTATTGTCACCAGCAGGGAGAGAGGATTAGACCGACCTATCACCTCTGGATGAAAAATAGGCAGATATTTCTCAAAATTTCCCAAAGAGATAACACCCGGATTACTCCGGATGGGTGGAAAGTTCCCGGGTGGAAATATATAAGTTAGAAAATATACGTGGCTACTGCTACCAACACTACCACCACCACTACTTTCTAAAGTCAGTGTCATTAAGCTGGAAGTTTCAGGGTTTTTTTGAGGAAAATTTTGCAGAACCCAAATATGTACAGCTTATTCCAGGGTTTCCAAAAAATTTATCTGAGTTGAAACCTTTGAGATTTGCACGATGGGGATTGTTGAGAGATAATTGGTGCATTTATTTCTTGTGAGTATAATCATAAATTTAATAAAAAATTGCATTGTTGAAAATCTAGAATCTATTAAATAGTTGATTTTCGATATGGAGGGAAAGGTGAGGGTTTGAAGAACCAAGAAGAGTAAGGACTAAGAGTTTGTGTGTGTTTGTCTTGATGTCTTGGTGTCGTGACCCTTTAGTGCAGAACTTAGTGCGATGCCCCACTCCCTTTTGCAAACATGTATCCACAAAATAAGATTAATTGGCTGACACTCTCAAGATTTATTCGCCCATTCCACCATACACACAAATACTTACTACAAAGTTGAGATTTTTTTCTCTCTGCTGAAGAAAATTCATCAAAAAGTCAACCCTTTCGGCGGAAGAGAAAAAAAACTCGTTATTTCTTCACCTTCTTTGACTGTTAGATTCTCAGAGAAACTTTTCCATAGGATTTTACAGTTAATATTTAAGAAGCGGAGCTCTATTGCTAATCTTGAGTCAGCAATAGGGAGTTGTTGTATATAAAATCTCTTAGGAATCGTACTCGCTGATTTGCAGGGCGATAATAACAAACTAAGTTTAGATTAATCTACCCTACTTTACCGATATTAAATTATCACAAAATCCAAAAGTCCAAAAAACCCAAAGTCTCTCAAAAACTCAAACCAAGTCCTTTAATTCAAAATCTCCAATAAATTAAGAATCATCGAGAACAATAAGTCAGATTTTAGCTTTAGAATATCTTCATATTCAATGACTCAGCCAACTCCTAAAACAAACTAAAAAAAACTCTAAAAAATTACCCGAGATAAAAATGCTCGATTTGATTACAATGAAATTAATTCAGACTAATTACATCGTCTTATCAATCGCCCCTAGCCCTACAACCACCACCACCACCGCCAGCCCCAAAACCAAAAAATGATGAACCGTATTAAATGCGGAAATTAAACAAAAAGCGCCCTCCCCGAAATCCCCTAAATATCTAACTCTCTGTGTCCCTCAGTGATTGAGAGATAAAAAAGCATGGAGTGTGAAGGGGGTGGCTCCTAAGAGCAATTTCTGATGGCCATTATCCTGATAGGAAATTATTGGTCGTTTTCCCCAGTGCCTTGTAAAATGCCTCTCTCCATCTTCTCCAACGACGAAACGGACTCGGAAATCCAAATATAAAAAAGTCTACAAGCCCTTCAACTCTTGTGTACATAAAAAAATACACATTTTCATCCATCCAAAAGATTTTTTTCCTCTCTTTTTTTTTACAATTCAGCATCAGCTCATCTGTGAATTGTGGATTGTCTCTGAACAGAAAAAAAACACACATGCATCCACAGTCACATAGAAGCCCACAGAGAGGGGGCAGGGCTGCTGGGGATGGATGGACCAAATTCAGCAAAATCCGATCATTATCGTCGACTACAGCAGTTTATTTTTTGATGACTTTGGTCACCAGCTCAGCTCTCTTTGCCTCAGGGGTTGCAATTAAAAATCCCAAGTCATTTCACCATCTCTCTCCCTCAAGAAGGAAATGAAGATTGCCCAAGCCATTGCTCAGCCTGGGTAGAGGCGAAAAGGGATTAGAGTTTAAAATACGAATCAATTAATTCTCTCCGGCCAGATGAGTCGGATTATCTCTTGGAAAGTTTAGGGAAGAAAAAAAACGGGATCCCAGCTGCTCTCTCCGAGCCCGTACTGAACTTGGTAACAAGTTGGGATAGAATTCCGCATAAGCAGTTGGGAAAGGTTTAAAAAATAAGAATGCTATTGAATCAAGTGGCTCTGAGGTAGGAATTGGAATAATAATTTATCAACGAGGCTATGTAGACACACGTACACGCCGGGCTTATAGGTTTATAGAGGAGATTGGCTGGATTGAATCGGAATGTATAAATAGAGCTTGAGATTTGGGATATAAATCTGAGAGAGAGGATGGTGGTGGTGGTGGTTCTATAAGTCTAAATAGAGAGAGGAGCAAGTATGTGACCAGTCTATTTGGATTTAAATAGTTTTTGGAGACTGGAAGGGGCAAGGTGTGTGCTTTGCATTGGCTCGTCTCTAATCTCTTTGTTCTCTCATTGAGAGTGAGAAAGTCGTAAATTAGCACAAGAAATACGAGGGGACACAAAGACAAGACATGGGACAACCGGGTCTAATCCACTCATTTTTCATCCCATCATCCCTATCCATCATCCTGTCCAAGTCTCTCTTTGGGAGAAGAGATGGGAAATACCAAATACCTCTAGAGAGATAGGTGGTGGGTACTTTGTATCTTCTCTAGTCTGGCCCTATCGGATTTGATAAGATTCAGCTGAAGCCAAACCGGCTGAGAATTTTTCGATAACTATGGAATACTATATGGCTGGATTGGAATAAAAAACATGGGTTACATTTGTAAATCTCAAATCTACTGCATGGATTCATAAGCTGAGAAATTTTCTGAGAATGTCGATAGGATCTGGGATTTTAGTAAATGTGCCAATGTACTAGGCATTCAGAAATAAAACCCCCGTGGCATAGTGTTAGTGTCAGTATAGTGTTAATATAATGACTGAACTGTGGTGGTTATGCATACATTTAAAATGAAGAATTAAAATTTCAGACTAGCCACCTTGACGAAAATGAGCAGATGCCCTTATTCCAAATTCCATACGATCCAATCAAAAATTAGCCTTCTATTCAAATTCGAAAGAAGTCAGTAACTTGACCACTCACTCGACATTTGTCCCCAAATCAGACAGATGTAACAACCTCCTCTGAAAATATTCCAATAAATCTCCACCAATTATTCACCCGATTGACACAATCCTACAAAAGGGTTAGTCATAGCTGATCACACTGCTTCTCAACTCTCTTGTGAATGAACAAGGCTCTTTGCCCAATAGGAAACCTAGTGATTAACAATTTCATAGCTTCCCTAGAATTATGGTTACTGGGTATTGAGAATGCATTCTTCTCCGTCTCATTGTGTAGTGAAATCTATTTTTGATTGAGATGTGGACTTTCCCCACTCGAGAGTGTAATAAACTGAGAGATTCCATAAATTATAATACAATCCGCGGTTTTAATGCCACTGCCAGTGAAGAGGGGGAAGGTCGGAAGGCGTGATCCGTAATTGAGATGTAATACAACAACATTTATGGAATAAAATCCAATAATCCCCTCCGACTCAATAAATAGTATTGAGCAACTTTTATTGGCAGCCTCAAGTGTGGGACTCTCAACTTGTAACGTCAATCTAAAAAGGGGCTGTCCATCCACTACACATCTCAATACGATTGACACTGGCTCCTCTCCATATCAAATTGTAATTACAATCCTAGTATAGTAGCAAATACCCGAGGCTTGGACCCCTCGCCAGAGTCAATTTCAGGGGGTCAAGACCCAAGAAAGGTCCGGAGGGAGTAGTTGAGTCTATTTTTTCTAGCGTTAGAGCTAAGCTTTGAGAGAAAGGGGATTCAGTGTCAAAGACTAGACAGGTTTAGTAGTAGTTGGCTTATATACGAGTTAATGGTTCATTGGGATTCGCATTTATGGATGTGGAATAGTTGAGAGTGTGTGTAGTGTTATTACCCTTTTGTAACGAGGATTCAAGTAGGTTGGAGAGAGCGTAGTATGTGTAGTATGAAATAGGGAAGCGAGTGTGTGATAGTAAGGGATGGAGAAGAATAGGTAGGATGATAATAGGGGACAGATGAGAGGGGGCTGAGAAGAAGCAGAATGATTGTGATGATGATTGTGATGCGGTGCCTACAGCCTTGTGAAGTTCATCCTGTTCTCCTAATGGCAAAAGTACAAGTCAATTTCAATCGCTTCGTCGGTCACATATTGCGGTTTTTGTTTATGGAACTTGATGAATGCACCGAGTGATTCAAACCAAACCAGTCTAGCCTATCCGAGGAATCGTACAGGGAAAACGAAGCCAAGCTAGTTATTAACTTTTGTACACGTTGTGCAAAAAAGAGCACCAGCTTTTTATTCACTTTCCTTAGGTCTTGAGCAAGGCGGAATTTAGTTTTTCGATTTTTGATTGGAAAAAAAAGATTTACTGAGTTTGAGTTTTGTAGTTCGAAAATTCGCAAAATCTTCTATTTGGATTATATAAAAGGATTTAAATATTTATTAGACATGGAGAGAAAGGTGATTTTTGTTCAATTTTAATTCAAAATCGCTGAATTTTGGAATTGGTTTTGAAAAGCGGGCTTTAGGGAAAGGATTGCATTGGCTGGCCGTGTAGGTGTGAGATTGGGTTTGTCGGAAGGAAGATGTTGTTTGGGAAGGGGGCATTAAATCATGGCGTCCGACTAACAGGCACAATAAATTACGTTGACTTGGGACTGTAGTTTGACAGCTGCCCTAGCACATACAACTCCCTCCGACTATATATCTCTCCCTCTATACCAACACCTAACTATATAAGCTCCATTACAATCAAAACGATATACTCAGACCTATAAGGGCCTTATAGGGAGAATGGTCTCCATCCCAAAAACGCTGACACTTCCAGCCATGCTCCTTCCATCCCTTCCCCTTCATCATCCTCAAAGCAATCTATCTTCTTAACCCTTCCTTCTCAAACTAACTAGAAATCCTCGAGGCAATCTTCTCCCATCTCCTAGGCAGTGTCAACATGTCCTGACGTAATTGCTTCTTTAAAAGCCACCAGATAAACTATCTCGCATATGTTCGCGACCTTCTTTCTCGAGGGTCCAAATGGCCTGACTCACCTACAACTACAAACTACAACTTAAAGAGTCTAGTAGAGAGTTAGTTAGTGACTAACTGGGGTGGATTTCTAGGAATGTTGTGTAATTAGCCTCAATTAAATTTAAACTACTCATTCTAATTATACTTCAGCCCTACTTGATTGAATGCTCGTACAAGCAAGCCTGGTAGTAATAAGGGACCCACAGAAGCCATTCCTATGTAAGTTAAATTAATTAGGAGGAGCCCCTTGGAAAATTCCATTGATTTTCTTGGAACAAATTGGAAAATCTCTTTTAAAAAAAGTCCAGTCCCCCACCCTTATATAAATAGCCATGTAGAGTGAGAGGTTCTTCATTATTGAAATTAGGTAGGAGAGGTAAGAGAGAAGGGCTAATCCAAATCTCTTTGTAGGACTAGAAATTAAAACACACAAGGATACAAAGGGCTGTGTAGTATTTTGAAAGGGAACGAGTTCTTTGTTTATCTCTCAGAGAATTGTAAGGATTGAAAAGTGAATGGGCTCAAAGGGCTGTGGATTGAATAAATAAAGGGCCGTCCAAATATGGACTAACCTCCTTTCAACAGAGGAAAGAGCTGATCAGTTCACAGATTATTTCCAAAGGCTTTAACACGTACTTAAGGACAAAGGGGTAACAAGGAGTTGGTCGTCTCAGCATGAGTCTCTGTTCTTTGACTTTCCTTTGACTCTCTAGCTATCAACAGAGTCATTTTTTTATAAATAAGAATTGGGATTGACCCACAAGGGTTTTAGATCAAGGAACATCCATCCTGATTTCCTCTCCTTGTCCATGTTCCTTATTTTAAAGGGTTGAACATCTAATAGCTTTTTTGTTGAGCTTTAACTCAAGGTAGAGAGGATGGTTGTCAAACTTTCGAATCCTCAAAGTGTCAGAGTGCTCCGTGTTGACTGTTGACTTGGGGCTGTTGAAGGGCTTTCAGGTTTAAGGGCCTTTGGAGAGATAAGGGAGGAGGAAGTGTGGGATGGAGAAGAGACGAAGGCGGCTTTTGAAAAGCAGATTGAAATTTAGATAGAGAGAGAAAGGGTTGACTCGAATTTGTTCTTTGGAGGATTTGTGGCTTTTTTATGACTGTTTTGTTAATGGGGGGCTCTTACAAGGGCTAATTGACTATTGGTGTCAAAATATTTTGAAACTTATCCCAGGCTTTTTTTGGGATGATGTTGTGAAATATTGCTTTAGATTTTTGGGGGATCGGGAATCCGAATTAAATAATTATTATACTTTTAATTCCTCAACACTCAATATAGATTTTATGACATACGAATACAATATTCCAAAAGAAATAAAATGCAATTGATAGGATATCTAGAGTTTAAACCTCCCCTATTTACCTATTGTCTGATTCAAAAAGCAAGACGCCTGGAAACAAAAAAAAATCTGCAAGGTTAGCTGGTTTCTAACAAAAAAACAATTACATTTACTCGATTTCGAATTAATTTAGCGTGACCAAGAGTTTAGATTACTTCACTTCTAATCGTTTCAATTTTTTTTAGTTCAAACATTGAGGGATCGGTATTTTTTTGTTTGCAATAATAATACAAGGACTAAAATATAATAATCCCCAATTGCTAAAAAAATCTGGAAGACCCAACTGGGTTTTTTAGTGAAGTTCGTTGCTACGTATGTTGAAATTGTATTTTCTACAAATGTTGCCATGGTATATTAGCTAGTGCGATAAGATTCAGCCAGATAAGCATCAATTATAATTAACATGGAAGAAATATTTTTCAGGCTTCTTGCTTTTTGAAACAGACAATAATTCATTAAACCTTAAAATCAGATGCTATTGTTCAAAAGCTACAATCTTAACTCCATGTTTCTCAGCCCGATCGATGATCAAGCATCTCGCGATTTTATCATACATATTTTTGATTTTGGATTCAAAAATACGTGCAAGAAGCACTAATAAATGTTGTTCAAACCCATCCGACTTATTTCTAAAAGTGCTCATGCATTTCAAAAGTGTCCCATCCAACGCACATTTCCTAAAGTAATGCCCAAAATACTATTACAAGACTTGTCATCCTGATCCTGTCGGAAGATTGTGAGAAAACAGAGCCCCTCTCTCTAATTCTTTATGGGAAAGTAAATGGCGTATAACGGACTGCCTCTCCGTACATGCATAAACTTATAATTATAAACTAAATATAAAATATCCCCAAGATGACGATGGTGATAAGGGGAATGAGTGTCGACTAACTAATGAAACCTCAAAGCTCAAAAGGACTCATTCCAACTTTTAGAAATGATGAAGAATCTTCGAGGAATTATCTAATGAAGATTCGGCTCAAGAACAAGAAGTTAGCGGCTAGAGTCTATACGTCACAGATTTTATATTTTAGACGATATGAGGGCACACTGTATGTTCCAGTATATTGCGGTGATGGTGTGTTGTATGGGATGAGAGAGCCCGAAAGTGGTAAATCACGTATATGAGCCGTGTCGAAAAAGACGTCGGAAGACAGCCCTTGAGAGTCCCAAAACTACCAACCATATTTTAAAGACAGTCTCCGCAAACTCTTTATAAGTTTAGAGGCACGTAGTAGTAGTAGTTATCATCTCCAAGGTACACACTAACATACACACACACACACAGTCAACATTGTTTTATGGACTCAAGCATCAACTATAAAGTAGAAACACATTCCCCATTCTATTCTTCAAAAGAGGGTAATCCGCCTCTGGAACAAGAACATGTTGAAAAAGACTGAAGCCATCTTTAGCTGTGATTTCTACGAGGATTATTGACTTTCCCCAATTCGCAGCTAGTAGACTGTTGGTAAACCAAACTAGAGATTTTTCAAGAAAGAAACTCAGAAACAAAAAAACAAGTTTAGTTTCTTTAAATCCCATTAACCCATTAGAATGGGGAAACTGCATTAAACTAGCTTAAGCTGACATGCGCAATAGTGTGTTTCCATATACAGCGCATGCCCGCTACAACAGCTTGGCCACGTGATCACAATTTATACCAGTGGATTAATCCAAAGGTTAGATTATATAAATCGGCTTGAGATGCGGAATTATGTTTTTTTTAATGTATTTTTTCATCTCCTAAACCGTACAAGGCCCGTAAATTTGAATTCATACATTTTGGAATGTTTTAATGAGTGGCTAGGTGTTGCCTGGTCCAAGCATGATGAGATGAGATTTCCATGCTGGGCAGTTAGTTGTGAGTTGTTTTTTTGGTTCGGCTGGGAGTTATGCATGATAATGATAAGATGTATTCATTCATGTAGAGATGGGGAATGAAGACATAAATCTCGGAGCAATAATCTTCTATGCTACGTGACAGCCCATATGTAAATTCACTCTTGAATACTTGAATAAGATTCCCAGATAATTAGACCCTTTGTCTGCCATACTCCTTTTAAACAATACGTGCACACACACACACTCTACTACCTACGGCTTCGTACACATCTCGGACCAAAAGATTCAACAAAACCTCTGCATTTCACCAGACTCACTGAGTAGACAGGGCTGGACTCGGCCTTTTGTCTTTCCACTTGAATGTATTCACAAAAACTGCGTTTTTTAAACAAATAGAAGAAGCATGTTATAATATTGTTGACTGTAATTTTGAATATGTATGAAGTCAACTGATTTTAATTCTAACTATCAATAAATCAATACAACACTATAGATACGTGAATTCTGTAAATAAGTTGATAAGAAAGGCGGCCAGGTCGCTGCTAAATATTCGTAAATATGACCCTGTCAAGGAACTACTCACAACAAAGCTTAATTGGATGTTGGCTGAGAGTTTGTATCAGTTTTCT